>APFE031356729.1:4253-44316 GCA_000404065.3 Pinus taeda | reverse complement strand
TCTATTGTTATTTTGTGGCTTTATATTATTATTGTTAGGTCGGCTGGGTTATATTGTGACTCCTTAGACTCCTATATATAGAAAGGAGGTTTTGTCATTTGAGACATCAAATAATTATTCATTTATGTAATGTAAAGGAGGTTGCCCCCTCGAAGAGGCTGAATTCTAAGGCTTTGATCTATATTATCTATGTTTTTCTTGAGTTGGTTACATAACATAACCTTATTCCTTCTGCATGGATGAGTTTCGTTTATAGGAAAACTCATGCAACTGATAGTACAATGTCCTTGTCTTTAATCTCAACTAGGTCTTTCTCTGAATAGACATGCATGAGTTATTTATGAGAGAATCTTCAGTTATCTGGAGTACACTAGTTTCATGCATGCAAACATTAACTGACTAAACTCACAATTAGTTCCTCAAACTGTTTGGAACTAATTTGATGGGACTTAACTCAGTTAACTGAGCTAACTAATTACAACTCAAATACAACTCATCCTTATCTCCTTAATTAAGGTATAATCTCCTTAATTTAAGGGATAATTGCTGCATGTCTTCACAAAGACTTCTAGCTTGAATTTCTCCAACTAATTAATCCATAATGAATGAATTAATTATTTTCCAAGCAGCTGGTGAGACTAAATTCGAATTTTAATTCTCAATTTTAATTCAAGGAAAAATAAAAATTGGAATATTCTGAATGCTATTTTTAGCATTTCTTGTTGCTATTATCAACACTCCCTCTCAACAAGAAAGAAATTCAACTCGATCCTGATCCTGAACCCTTGGATTGTTCTGCATGCAACACTTCTCTCAAGCGTTGTTGCTCCAACAACTCCATAAACAAAAAAACATCCAACCTGAATCAGTATGATGCATCTGTCATCAAAGTCTCTGACTGCTATTGCCTCTGTTAACTAAAAACTCTGCACTTCTTTTGACTCTGGCTTTCTACACTGTTGTCAACCCTTCTTTGTGCTCTTCAATATCTAATTGTTGTAGCCTCTGTCACTTTGATCTCTGACTGCATCAATCCTATTGATTCCTCCCGCTACTATGTACTTGGACTCTCGTAGCAAGGTACGATCCATGAGATAAAACCTCTCAATGAATCTTTCCCAATTTTAGCCTTCTTGAGACTATCACTTCACATCGCCCCACCTCACACCTTGAGGTATGGCTGCATGTGATCCCTCCACCCACTTTTCTCAAAATTTCCCTCTACTGTAGGTATCTACATGAGTGGATACCTCCACTTGGTCGCCTCTCAGCATCTCCAATTGTGGCTCCTCCACAATTATCTGAGACTTCTTCTGGGCTGCATGTTGAGAGGTAATTTACTCTCCCTCTCAACCACCAAGTCTCTAACATTTTCCTTGCTCCTCAAGGATTTGCATGCATCTTGATCCTCAAGAGCATATAGGTTCTGTACCTATGAACCGATCTGTTTCACTTGTTCCATGGTGATGTTTCTAAGGAAAACCTTTCCCTTACTGAAGACAACATCGCAGCCTTTGTCCTCCAACATCACGATCGATACTAAGTTCTTCTTTGGTCCAAGCACATACTTCACATCTGTCAAGGTGATAGAAGCTCCATGCTCCCTCTAAAACGCAACCATGCCCACTCCTGAAACACTATACCTTTCATTGTCACCCATATATATGAGTATCTTGAGGTCTTTCTCCTCCAAGATACTGAATAAACTTTTATCGCTGGTCATGTGGAATCAGGCTCCACTGTCAAGAAACCAACCACAACCCATCATCGAAGACACCATGCATGCGATGAGGGTGAAGTCCATTCCAAACTGAGAGGCCAATGCCTCACCTTCAGATCCTTCTGAGGATCCCTTCTTGGACTTCTTCGATGGGAAATTAGTCGGATAATGACCCATCTAGTGAAAATTAAAGCATCTCACTTTAGATTTGTCACCCTTCTTCCCTCCATGAGAAGAATTCGATTTGGGATGAGAATCTTCTGATTCCCTTTCCTTGCCTTACTTGATAAGGCTAGATTTTCTTCATCCTCCTTGGATGAAGAACCATCTTGTGTGCTTCTCCTAATCTCCTCCTGCATGAGATTCGACCACAGTTGTTCCCAATCCGACAATTTCTCCCTTCCATTCACAGAGTCCTAGTAGCTATGCCAACTCTTTGGAAGGCCAAGGAGAGCGAGGCTCACCATATCATCATCAAAAATAGTTATTCCCACACTTCCAAGCTCTTCTCTACAAGTGGTGAGCTTGTTTAGATATGTGGAAATAGTATCACCGTTCTCCATCTTGATTCTCCAAAGCTTATCCTTGAGCACCAGTTTCCTTTGGTTGCTATTGTTCTGATAGAGGTCCTTCAATGTATTCCACATTGAAAATGGAGTCTCGTTCCCATGGAGACTCGAGACAATATGGTCTTGAACTCCCTCAAGGATGATCTATCTCGCCCTCACCACACACTTCTTCCATTCAACCAACTCTTGTGCATTAGCTGCAGCTAGCTTGGGGATTTCTTGATCAATGAAATCCTTCAAACCATTGTCTTCTAATACCACTTCCATGCGGTCTTTCCATGCTATGTAATTCGAGCTACCATCCAAGGCATACTCAAGTCTCAAGCCATAGAACGCCATTAACCAACCTGAAGTATGAGATACCATGTAAAAATTCTGACTATAGATTAACCTGATAATGCAATATAACTAAAGCAAAATACTTAATCTACTTCTACAATCAAACTTGCGGAAGCTTAATAGATTTGAAAAAGATCAAGCAGAACACATATAACCAAAAGAAGAAGAATCAATGCACATGAAACATAGGAAAATACTCTAGGGAAAGCCTCAGCTAAAAAGCCCGCTATTTATATTATCAAACAAGGTGGAAATATCTCAAGATTACACAAAGCCTTAGCTCCCACAGCTAACCAGCTCTTATTACAATCCTCGTGGATGCTCATAGGAAAACAAGGATTCTCACAAATCTTCTCCCCTTCCCTCCAAGCCTCCTATTTCCTTGCACTGTTTCTCCTGGGTGATCCTACTGTTACCAAGTGTAACACATATCACTCACACTAATCTCACACCCTGTAAAACTGCGCAATCCTCAAGGAACCTTCTCCTTTTGCATGGATGAGTTTCCTTTATAGGAAAATTCATGCAACTGATAGTAACCTGTCCTTGACATTTAGCTCAACTTTATCTTTCTCTAAATAGACATGCATGAGTTTCTGATGAGAGAATCTTCAGTTATCTGGAGTACACTAGTTGGATGCATGCATGCATTAACTGACTGAACTCACAATTAGTTCCTCAAACAGTTTGGAACTAATTTAACTAGACTTAACTCAGTAAACTGAGCTAACTAATTAAAACTCAAATATAAATTAATCTTATCTCCTTAATTAAGGGATAATATCCTTAATTTAAGGGACAACTGTTGCATGACTTCAGAAAGAATTCTAACTTGAATTTCTCCAACTAATTAACTCAAGAAGAATTAATTAATTATTTTTCAAGCAGCTGGTGAGAATAAATTCGAATTTAATTCACAACTTTAATTCAAGGACAAATTAAAATTGGAATATACTGGAAGTGGCTCCATGATATTCGTGTACACACAGATCCGAGCGTAGGAAGTATATCTACCTTTTTTGTGTCGAATCTGCCACTTTGACAAAGGTTCCAATAGAGTTACCAATTCCTTCCAGGATTTATGGATCCCTATAATCCATTGGTAAGCCAAACATCCATACCTAGATTGGGGTGGCGAAGAGATTTTCTTGGTCTAGATTTTAGCATTCCTCCCAATGTCTAATGAAGAGTCCTACATTATTGAAGAAATAAGACCCATCTTCAAAAACCCTCTCTTTATCTTCTAGGTTAGAGAAAATCACTGTGAAAAACCCCTTTGCCCCTAGCTTGAGATCAATGTGTCCTTTCGACTACCACCATTGCTGAATCCATTTTATCAGCTCTTTCTCTATTGTCCACGCCCCGATGAAGTTCCAGATAAGGGCATGGTCCTTCATGTATTTTTGATATTCCTCCAGATTGTTGTTTGGAATAATGAATCTTGTTTTTTTAGCAGCTCTTGGCAAACATTTCCCTCCCAAGCCCGCTTGTCATTTAGCTCCCAAGACCGAGATTCCTTTTCCTCTTCCTCCATTTCCACCAATTGCTCCATGCTGGCTCAATTCACCTGCTGCAATATTCTGATAGGAGGGGATATCTCCCCCCCTTCCATTCCACTCATTGCTTCTTCAACATATTATCTGTGGGTTGGTTATGCAGTTCTTTGTATGGTTGTAAGCTCGCAAGGATGTCAGGGTGGATTTGTCGAAACCATAGAAAACCTACCTGCTCATGCTCTTCGCCATCGTCCTCAAAATTGCTCTAAAAAAAGATTCTTCACAATTTTAATCAAAGAAATGATTTTATAAAAATATAGAAAAAGATTGAATACAATATGTGATGAATTTTGCCAAGCATCAACTTGGACTTTGATGAGGCTCCAAACTCTAGGGCTCCAACCCTATCTAGTCAAGGCACCAACCTTGGATTTAGGAGTACTAACTACAAGGACACCAATCCTTCATATTCTGAGGCACCAACCTAAAGGGATCCAACCCTATAGTTTTTCTTTGTCAAGAAATGTTTTTATTGTATTATAATGCTCCCTGTCCTTGTGACCTTTGTAACAGATCATTGTCTATACTACATAACTACTTCAGGAGTGACTGCTTCTCACAAGCTCTTATAGAGATTAACCCAACCAACAAAATTGGTTGACCTTTGACTTCCTTCCTTTTGCTGGACCTTCGACTTTCTTCCTCAATGCTAGACCTTCAGCTTTTGTCTTCAACCTCTGACTCTCTCTGTTTCTTTGATTTCACGAGTTGTGAACTGTCAATTCTACTCTATGCCTAATTTTGAGAGAAATGCTTGAGGTGAGGCGTTTTAACCCGTATTTATACTAGTCTCACCAATAACCAAGAGACACGTTCATTGGAGGGAGAGGTCAACTTATGAATATTCATCCAATTATTCACAGAATTGTTTATTTACAGAAAAATTCATAGGATAGTCCGTACCCACATGAGGTCCCACATCCATATCATTACCTCAATCACGATCACAACTTTCAGAGGTATTTTGCAAGTCGTGCTCATAACATAGCCAATTTCCGATTGCCCCTACTGGATGCGATATTATATTAAAATGTTTTGATAACTCAGTTGGGCCCTTACCTTTATCGCAATCAAAGGTCCATCAGGTCCACAATTCTTATCACAATCAGTGGTTTGAATGTGTCAATCCTTTATTGAAACTTGAGACACGTAACTTCCAACAGGCAGATGCAATATTTATTTATAGAATATTATAACGATGCAGTGGACCAACGGGTCCCCAATATTATATCGCAATCAACAGATTTGAACATCACATCTTTAAGACTTGTGATATGATAATTTCGATACAACATACATGATGTTTCGTTAAGTCATATTGAATGGAGCTATCGAGTCCATGTTGCATATCACAATCGAGGGTTTTGAGTAGTGTTACATAACTCAATATAATAGAAAACACCGATATGATACGATTTCTCTGATAACTTTGTTTATGCTCCTTTGCCGCAATGCTCCTCCTCTATTTTGTTCCTTTCAATTCTTCTTGGACATATGCGATATTTCCGATATGGATCCTTCACTATTTTCTTTGAGTCTTTGGCTTTCCTGTGGCTTCTCTATGATTTCCGATGGCTACTCTTGCTTCGATATGTTTCTCTTACTCCGATATGCTTCTCTTGCTCCGATTATGAGTTCCAATGGCTTCCATGATGTCTTTCCTCCTTGGCTTCTTGCTCCTGTTACTTCACAGATGTGGTTTGCTTCTCCTTGGCTTCATATCATCATTTAATATCCCAAAATATTTCCATATTAACATCAATGACAATATAAATAAAAAATCCCCCCCTTTGTCATTGATGGCAATATTCTTCTTCTCTCTCCCTTTGACATCAATGGCAAAGGATTGCACAAGGACTCCCCCTATCAAACTGCTCCCCCTGCCATGTGTCATATTAAGAATCAGTTTAGTGTGATGTTAAAGCAATAACCCCCATCTTTTGACGAAGATGTTCAAATGCTTCTCGAGGAAGAGGGTTTGGTGAAAATATTTGTAATATGTTCTAACTTGATGTTTTGTTTAGCCACCTTTTCACGGAGAAAATGATACTTGATTGGTATATGTTTGGTCTTTGAGTGCATCACCAGATTTTTTCTGGGACTGATAGCACTTGTTTTGTCACAATAGATGGTGATTGGCTATTTAGTTTCTATGTTGATATCCTTCAAAGCTTCCTTCATCCATAGTATTTGTGTACAATAGTCAACTGCGGCTATATATTCAACTTCAGTTGTAGAGAGAGATATAGATGAATGTTTTTGCTGAGCCAGGCTACCAGGAAATCTCCCATAAAAAATGAATTTCCACTGGTGCTTTTACGATCATCCATGCTTCCAACCCAATCAACATCGGTATAAGTTGTTATTGTAATATTTGTGCTTTTGGGATACTAAAGACCAAAGTTAGTAGTTCCTTTCAAGTATCTGATGATTCTTTTCACAGCCAACATGTGGGATTGCTTAGGAGCTTATTGAAATCTTCCCACCATTCCCAATGCTTGCATAATGTCGGGTCTTGTAGCAGTTAAGTATAAGAGAAATCCAATTATTGACCTGTAAAGATTTGCATCTACCAGGGGGATTCATCATCTTTTCTTAATTTGTAGTTTGTGGTCATCGGTGTGCTCATAGGTGCACATTCTTCCATTCCATATCTTTTAAGCATGTCTTTCAATGAGATATTTTGCTTGAGAGATAAACATACCTGCTGTGGTTTGCGATACTTGTAGTCCAAGGAAGTAGGATAACTCACCAATCATTGACATGTTGAATTGTTTTGACATATTTTGACAAAACTCATGGCCCATTTCATCATTATTGCTAGCAAAAATCAGATCATCAACATATACAAGGGTGATTAGTAATTTATCCTTATGCATATTCATGTAGAGATTACTTCCTACCACCCTTTTTTGAAGTTTTTTTGTTGTAGATAGTGATCCAATCTTGCGTACCATGCTCTAGGAGCTTGTTTCAAACCGTATAATGCCTTTTTCAACTTACATACAAAGTCTTTTCCTTCTGCTAGATCAAAACATTTTGGTTGCTCCATGTAGACTTCTTCCTTGAGTTCCCCATTCAAAAATGCTAATTTTACATCCATTTGATAGACTTTGAATCCTTTTGAATAAGAAAATGCCAAGAACATTATTATAGCTTCCATATGAGCTACCAGTGCAAAGGTTTCTTCAAAATCAATTCCTTGAATTTGTGAATAACCCTTACAGACAAGTCTTGCCTTATTTATGATGATTTTTCCATCTCCATTCATTTTTTTTTGAACACCCACTTAGTTCCAATTATATTTTTATCCTTTGGACAAGGTACCACCTCCCATGTCTCATTTTTCTCGATTTGAGACATTTCTTCTTCCATGGCTTCCACCCAATGAGGATCCTTGGTTGAGTAAAAGTTTTTGGTTCTATCATAGATAGGAGAGCAACATCATTTTTCTTTGGTGTACTTGTCATCCTTCTTCAGGTTTGTATTCCTTCACCTACATTGCCAATAATCTACTCTTCTTGGTGATGTTTTTGGAGGAATTTCAATTTTGAAGGAGTTTGAGATGGTTCTTTTTCTTTTTCTTGATCTTTTCCCTCCTTTTCAGGTTCTTCTTCACTTTCTTCAATAAAGGGGTCAACTTTATGATCTTCAATTTTCTTTTCTGGAAGGCCTTCATCAATATTTACATCAATACTTTCCACTATTTTCCGTAGTCAATTATTGTAGCACTTGTAAGCTTTGCTTCTGGTAGAATATCGAAGAAATATTCCTTCGTCAACCCGAGAATCAAATTTTCGTGGTGAGTCATCATTGATCTTTATGAAGCATTTGCTTCCAAAAATCCTGAAGTATTTGACTAAAGTAGGTCTTCCTTTCCATAATTCATAAGGATTCTTCTCATTATTTGATCTTAGTTGAGTTCGATTCAAGGTATAAACTGCTATCCCGCTGCTTCCTTCCAAATTTTTGGTTGCAATTCAGCCGCTAGTAACATAGTTCTTGCCATTTCTTGAACAGTTCAGTTTCTCCTTTTAACCACCCCTTTTTCTTATGTGTTCTAGTAGTAGAGAGTTATCTTTTGATTCCATGTTCGTTACAGAATTCATAAAATTCTTTTGATGTGAATTCTCCCCCTCTATCTGTTCTAAGACATTTAAGTTTGGAGTACTTTTTATTTTCTACAAGAGCTTTGAGATTCTTAAAGCATTCAAAGGCTTCAGATTTGTATTTTATGAAATATACCCACATCATTCTAGTATAGTCATCAACAAATAAAGCAAAGTACCTTTCTCCTTGGAGTGTTGGAGTCCTGGTTGACCCACAAAAATTTGCATGAATGATCTCTACATGTTATGATGTGGAGAATTCCTTAGTCTTGTGATTGTTCTAGTTTGCTTTCCATGTTGCATACAGCTTGATTTGTTTTGAACATATTTGGAATGTCCCTTACTACATTGATTTTGCTGATATTGATCAAGTTATAAAAAATTGTATGCCCCAGTCGCTTATGCCACGACCAACTTTCATCTGTTTGACTTAGATAGCTTTTATCTTCTTGAATTTTGTTCAGAATGTAGACATTACCTGATGTTATAACTCTTTTCGCCACAAGTTGTCCTGAGGAAGAGTTCCTTATTTCACAATTTTTAGTGCTAAAGACAACGTTATGTCATTGATCACATATTTCGTTAACACTCAAGAGATTGTGTTTGAGCCCATCTGCCAGCAAAGAATTTTGAGCCTTTCCTTTTCCAGAAATTTTGGCAGACCCACTCTCAAAGGATACATTTCCTTCCTTTTTGTTTAATGAGATAAACTTCCTTTTGTCACCTATCATATGGATGGAGCACCCACTATCCACAAACCAAATATTTTCCTCACTGTGAGCACATAGAGCTATACCACATTTATCTGTATCGAGATTTTCATCTTTTGCTTCTCTACTTTTGAGGGGGTAATTTTGTTCACTATGTCCATTATCATTACATAATGAGCAAATTGGATCAAATTTGGCTAATGGATCAAAAGAGTTGAGGGTCTTGATTTGTCCTTCCATTTAAGGCTACATGGTTTGTTTGTCTGATCCTTCAATCTTGGTGCTTCATTCTTATGAGCCATGCAATGTTTAGCTTGATGACCAAAATTTTTACAATAATAACAATGCCCAAGAAAGATAGTTTGGTCCCTGTTATAATAGCCATGATTTGAATAAACCTTCTTTCTTGGAGTTTCTCTTTCTTCATTCTTTGGATTTGAGTTGAGCCTTTGATGAGATGATTTTTCTTCTTTTGGATTTCTACAAAGTACGTTGGCATAACTTCTTGCATTATCCTTAGCACTTGATGATTCTTCTTTAAAACCAATCCTAGACTTGTCACTTTGAGATTTCTAACTGTTGAGAATGTGATCAAGTGTTTGAGAACTTTGCCAACTTCTTTTGATTTGTTCCAATTCTTTCTTGAGAGATACTATTTCAGCTTCATGTCTTTCATATATGACGTCCTCTTCTTATTTTAGCTTCCTCTTTATCTATTTTAAGTGAGATGACCTTCTTTCGTAACTTTTCATTTTCTTCACTGGTACTAATTAGTAATTTGTTTGTATCTTATTCGTTTTCCTCTCTTTATTCATAATCTTTAGTGAATGCCATAAATAGTACTTCCTTGCTTCCATCATAGTCATTTTCTTCATATGATCCATCATTACTTCCTTTGGATGATTTCTTTTTGATGACCACATATTCGTCCTCATCAGATTCATCTTGTTTAGAGAGGAAATTATAAATCCTTTCATTTTGTATATCCTCCTTTTTGAATCTTTGTCATCATCACTGTCATGCTTATGAGGACATTTTGCAGCATAATGACCTATTCTTCCACAATTGAAACAAATAAGAGGGTGCTTACCTTTTAGCTTGGATCCTTTCTTCAGTCTTTGTACAAATTCACCAATTAGGATTCAACATCAAAGTCATCACTGCTGGTATTCCATCCTTTCCCCTTTTTTGATTTTGAGGCCTTAAATGATGCATCTGTGGAACTTGGGATTCCTTTTCTCATTTCATAGGCAATGAGGATTCCATGAAGTTCATCCATCTTGAGAGTGTCTAGTTCCTTCATTTCTTCTATCGCGCTTACTTTGGAGTCAAATCTGTTTGGGAGAGATCTTAATACTTTTTGAACAACAATGCTTTCTTCAATATTTTCTCCCAATCCTTTAAGAGAGTTGACTACTTTAGCTACTCAGAGGAAGTATGATGCAATATCTTCTTCATCATCCATTTTCAGTCTTTCAAACTGCCTCCTATGGGTTTGAAGCTTTTCCTTATTAACTTTGGAGTCCCCATCATATAAGCTAACCAAATTATCCCATACTTCTTTGGCCGATTTACAATTCAAGACTTTCGTAAACTTAAAATCAATAATTCCATTAGTAATGGAATTTAGAGCTTTGGAATTATAAATGTATGCTTTCCTTTCATCTTGATCAATAGGAAGAGTGGGAGGGGCATTGTACCCATTCAAAACAACGTTCCAAACTTCAGGTGTAAGGGACATTAAGTAGTAGGAAGTTCTCTTTTTACAAAAACCAAAATTAGTACCATCAAACAAGGGAAGCCTTCCTGTCATTTTGTGATTCTTCATTATAACTAAGAATCCTTATTCCAGCTGTTAGGATGATTATGAAGAAGCTGCCTCTGATACCAATTGTTGGGAATCATGATTGTCGTTAGACCAAGACCTGCAGGTATTAGTCAATGATCACATCGCGAGAGATAAGGATCCATGAGAGGCGGTTAGTCCATGTCATGAAACACACGGGGAGCATTGGTTTATCCAATGTCTAACATATAATGAAATACATGCTCATGATTATAGAGTATATTGCATGCAAAGGAGAGAGTGCATGCCTTCATGAGAAGTCTAGGTATCTTCCTTTTAGAAACTAATCTCAAGTTAAAAGGATTTGGGGTAATCTTAAAGAAAAGGGTAAATACTTAGGTAGCAATAAAATAACATTATTTTCACTTATCCCATAAGTCCCCTTTCTCTCCCCTTATGTGGACTCATATCCACCTTTTATTTTCCTTCTTTGTTTGTAGTTGTTAATGTATTTATATTATTTACAAACATGCACAATTATAAAGCCACATATTTTTGGGTTATTTCCACTTCATAATTACCATACATCCATAATATAGGTATTGAAATACAAAAAATTGGGATATTCATTCTAAGTTTAGGGCCATATGTTTGTGTAATTTTTTTCCAAATTGGAGTGTGTTCATGGCATAAAAATTAGTGAGAAAGGGAATTTTATGTTTACGTTAGGTTTTGTATTCAGTAATATATTGACTTTTGGACCGATACTAGTACCTATTATAACGTCAACGTTAGCATCAATTAACACTTCTAGTGCCTACTTAAATAAATATAAGTTAGTCACTAGGTTGTAAGGCTTCAAACAAGGGGGATATTTGCATGTCCAAGATAGGTAGGCTAACTTGAGGGGAAAAATTCTAAGGATTCACATATAATTATTTATAAAAAAAATTATGTTTTTATACCACTCTAACATAATTTCAAAATACCACCATATCACAAAAATTTTCTCAAAAATCAATTTGATAGAAACAAATTGAGAAATAGAGGTCCTCACAAGATTATTTGTCTTAGTGATTAGATTTAGAAGTATGAAGAAGCAAAATCAAAATCTTGGGAAATGTTTTTTTCCTAAGGGTCATTCATTGGAATAACCGAAACAAGTTGTAGTTGTTATGCCAAAAGGAATGAAGAGAAAATCCATATTTTGTGAGTTCCCTTACTAGAAGGATTTACTAATACCATCCTATGCACATTTAGAAAACTGCCCTATTCTCTATATTTTTACATATATCAAGCAAAGATAAGGATACCTTATCTTCAAGGAGATACATCATTCTTTCATGCTCCAAAGTTGATTAACGACACTTGTGGCCAAATAAGGAAAATGAAACATAAAGTGCAAAGCTCTATGGACTCTACAAAAGGAGGAGCTAGAACAACATAAAAATATTTCCCATCACTAAGAACAATTATTGGAAAGTCATCATTGAATGATACTTTTACAATTGAGTGGACACATCACATGATATAAAACACATGATTTCCATAATTTTATGAAGGTATTTACATCATTTATACTCTTATTCTTATCATTTGAAATCTACAATATTTTGATTTATTTTATTAACATTATACCAATGAATTTCCATAATTTAATTTCAAAACATATCATACCATTGGAAATGATTGATGATTCATGCCTTATTGTCAACTTAAGGAATGCCATAAGTTGATTTTCCAAAGATTAATAAAGTTGATACTTATTTAATTTTAATATTTTATTTGGGTGACCTCCAAAGAGATCCACAAAAGTGAAATATAGTGTTGAAAGAAGGAAATTGAAAAATTGTATGTGCATTGTGAAGTTCACTGCAAGTTTCATGGGCCTACAAAGCCATTTACTTACACCATTGTTTACTGATGTTGCAATATGAAGTTTCATATTATTGAAGTGGATATTTTTCTTTGAGAGGTACATGAAAAGTAAAAATATGATTTTATTAAAATGAGCATCTAAAGAGTTGCATGGATGAAGACTGTAGATTAGGATCACATGGAAGACTATTTATCATAACCAACCTCTTGGAGGATGAAGATGAAGTGCAAGAAAGACCTATCATATAGATGTGAAGATAACAACAAAAAGAAAAGCGTGGCATTGATACACTACAATTAAGTTCCATGTCACCATTGCCAAGTGATGGCTTCTCAAAGTTTCACCATAAAAGTCATGTGTTGTCAATTTATTTTGCCACGAATTTGTGGAAATGTAATATTTTATTTAAAAAAAATGAGAAAATGTAAAATGTGTGGAAGCCTAAGGGTCACACATAGAATGTGAAGAGTCATGTAGAAGCTAAATGGTCTCATAAGAATTTGAAAAGTCACATGGGAGCTCAAGAGTCATGAGGGAAGCTGAAGAGTCACAAGAGAGGTGGAGTGTCACCTCATTTGTTATATATACACCCTCATAGCTCAAGAAAAGGAATTTTCACCTTGGATTCTCAAGCTAGGCATAAGAGAGAAGATTGGTCTTTTAAGGAGCAAGTGGTGGCTTAACATTTCACTATTTGAACTAGTGTTGTGTCATTGTAATGGTGTATCTTGGGACTTTCACTTAATTTGAAGCTCTTAGAGTCGACACACTTTCATGGATATGTGGTGAATGATTATAAGACTATTCTTTCATTGTTTGTGATGTATGTTTATGCTTCTACATACTAATGAATATGGAATATTTCATTGGATTTAGTTTGAAACTTTGAATTGTGCGTCTCTTGTTTTCATGATCGTTATTTGTTTGTGAACTATTTCACAACTTAACTAATGATTCTTTCAGATATACACATGTGTATTTTCCAAGATAATACTATTAATCTTCTCTTAAAGATTCACTTTATTTTCCTTTCTATGAAAGAACCATTATACACTTTGCAATTGAATACATCACAAGGATAACTTTTTTTGTCTCAAAAGCATATGCATTTATCTTTTGTTGTTCATTGTAGCCAAGGAAAATCACTAAGGATATGGAAACTCAACACGTTTCCCGGATGGGGCTCCTACTCTAAACAATGTGAGGTATAATTTTTACTTCATATTGGGGAGACCCACTGATTATTGGTGGCATCCAACACTGTTAGCATTTCTGGCGCTAGAAGGAGGGCAACATTTTTATGGATGATAATTCACCACATTGACATAAAGAACCTTCTATGCAAGGTAGCAATTTCCCAAGCCCAACACCAACTCATATATCTGAGAAATATGAGTCATCTCATCAAGTTACAGATCATGCCTATGAAGTTACTTACGAGAAACTCTGGAAAATTGAACCTGTTACTTGTCAGTTTTCTAAAGAACTTAGATTAATTCCTGTCACATCTACTCTTCCTCATAAGTATACAAAGAAAAATACAACCCGTTGTGGTGTGTTGGTTTCTTTAGTGGAAGAATTGGTTATTGTAACCCTTGAATAATTAGTTGAATCTCTTGAATAAACTTATCATCACAGGGATATTCCATTACATATTGGGGGAAATCTAGAAGGAGACATGGAGGAATTTCATTTTTTTATGAAGAACAACCGATAAATTATGAACAACCGGATAACAACAAAAAAATGAATGATGAATGAGAGGAGTCTTCAAAATCAGAGAGTGAAGAGGAGGAGGAGAACGAATGGATGATGACCAATTGAATTTGATGGCCCAAGGGCCTCTTTCTTTTCTGGGAAATCTCCATCACTTACTAAATCACACGAAAAAGATGATTACAAAGTATGATCCTGATAAGAAGGTGAAGGTTGAAGATCACAAACAAATTTCTACTTGCATCTACAAATGTTTGAGGTACATTTTGATGATGTTGCTTGTATATTATTTCCGTACACATTAGAAGGTAGAGCATCAGTTTGGTACCACAAACTTCCACCTAATTCAATCAATAATTGGAGGGAGTTTAAACAATTGTTCTTACAAAAGTTTCATGATGATAAAATTCTTGCTATGTTACTTAAATAACTAAAAAAAATTAAGATCATGGATAAAGAGAAGGTTAAAGATTTTAATCAAATATTTACACATATCTTGAACAATTTCCCTAATGATGTGAAATCTCACAATTCAATTACTAAGGATTAGTATACCATTGCCTTTCCCACTAACATTTTTGTTTTTGTTAAGCGTGCTACAAAAGAAATTTTGGCTCTTAATTTTGCAGAAGTGATTGTTGTTGAAAAGGACTTAAGGTATATTGGTGTCATTTCTGATCAAGAAGATTCAAAAGACTCCAAAGGCACTAGTAAAAAGTCTCAAGCCTCTTTCACTAAAATTAAAGAGAAAAATCCTTTTAACATGGAAAACTTGACTAAATCCTTGAAGTCGTTAACCAATGAAGTATCTAAACTCAAAAAGAAGTCAAGTGAGGCTTCTACTAGTAACAATACTTTTAAGTTGTTTTTAATAAGAACTCAATCAATCGGCTAAGTCTGCACAAAACTCTAATGTTGTATTTAACGTTTAGAACTTGGGCATGGATAACTACTGTACTTTTCATTAAGAATCACATTCATAGAAAACATGTCTGCAATGGAAACACAATATGAATGCTTTGGTTTCCAATGTTATAAAAATTTTGTTAGCAAAAGAGAATTCAATTCAGACTCATGAGACTAATGAACCAACCTCGACAGAGTAAAACACAAATATTGGTTATTTAATTTTCACATTTGATCTTATCTTGAATAATGAGCGACAAGGTGCTGGTGATCCCATGGTGGGTGATGCTCCTCCTCAAAAACCATCTAAGCATTATAATTTTAGGAGAAAAGAACCAGTGCTTGAGAAATATGCTAGGAAGAAACTATTGAGAAAGATTTTACCCCTTAGTGATCCTTCTTAAAGCACCCAATTTTTTTTTTAAAGTGCACAACTTCAAAATAATGCTTCTGGAAATAACAAGAACAAGTTTTTCACTCCTGAGTTATCAAACAAAGTCACACCACCTACCACTTTAGTACACCTCTCCCAAGATGAATGCATAGATTACAATGTTCTTGAAGACATGAAGAAAGCTTGTGCTAATATTTCCATATTTGAGCTAGAAAAGTTGGCAAGGAAACATAAGTTGATCATCCAAGAACTTCCATCTTGACCTCCGTCAGGTAGAACCGTTTCTTCTTCTTAATCCTCTTCTAGTAATTTTCCTACTATTCTCGAATTGGTCGTTAATGGAGCTAATGTAAATTTTAGATCCATTTTCCCCCCTTTCTTTTAACTTTTGAAAATTTTAATTATATTGTCCACAATTGCCTAGTTGATTTTGGTGCCTTTGCAAATGTCATGCCTTTATCTGTTGCAAGGAAAATCAATGTGAAATGGGAAAATACTGATGCCATAATCATACATTTAGTGTTAGGCCAGGAGTAACTCCATGAATGTGATTGTGTATTTTCATTAAGAGATCACTGGTAAATACATTGAAGGGAGGCTCTTGGAATTCAAATTCCAGTGTCTCTTCACCTTCCTTTTTGTATTTACAATATTCATGTAATTCTCCTAATCCAAAATATTAGGTGTCAACATTGCCCCCCCGCCTTAATCTGAAGGGATGTTCGTGATTCCAAGCATCATTCTGAATATTTCAAAGTTTTTCCTTCCAAGCACTTTGGTGAAGTTGTTTGTAATCTACTCATTTATGGAACAATGTCATAGGTGGATCGTTTTGGCCTCAAAATGATGTCGAAACAAATGGTATTTTGTATTTATGTGCTTCGTTCGATCATGGAACTTTGAGTTCTTGACCAACTTTATTGTATAAGTGTTGTCAATCAAAAGACAAGTTGAATGTACTTGTTTCTCCTGCAAATCTTCCAGAATTTTCTTGAGCCACACAATTTATTTCGTTACTTCATCTACTGCGGAATATTCTTCCTCAGTTGTGGAATCTGCTGGAACTGACTATTTGAGTGACCTCCAAAAGACAACTCATGATCCAAGACTCATAACATAACCTAAAGTATATACCCTAGCTTCTTTATCTCCATTGAAACATGAATCAAAGTGTCCAATCAAGATGAAGTCACCCACCTGTTTATACTTGAGTCCAAAGTCTTGAGTTCCCTTCAAGTACTTTAGAACCCTTTTTGCAGTAGACCAATGACCCTCATAAGGCATTTGCATAAACCTAGAAAGGATTCCAACAACAAATGAAATGTCTAGTCTAGTAGTAGTCAAGTAGTTAAGACTTCCTACGAGATGTCTATACTTTGTTGCATCCTCAAATTATTTTTCTTTTGTGGATGTGGGCTTTAAGTTCTGTTCCATTGGAGTATTCAAAGGATTGCACTCAACCATGCCAAACTTATTCAACAAATCTCCAATGTACTTCTTCTGAGAGAGGAATATAAAATTTAGATGTTGAGTTACTTAAATACCAAGATAGTAGTAGCCCAAATCTATCATTTCAAAACCTTTCCTCAATTCTTTCTTTATGGATGCAATGCAGTTCTTATTGTTCCCTATCATCAGAAGATCATCTACATACACCAGAATATATACAACTATTTTTCCAACTTTCTTGACAAACAAAGTTGCATCATCAAGATCACAATGTTTGAAATTGAGTTTCAGAAGATGCTCAGTTAATTTCTTGTACAAGGATCATGGTGCTTGCTTGAGGCCATACAAGGATTTTACGATATTACATACTTTGTGTTCCTAACCCTTGACAACAAATCCTTCTGGTTGGGAAATAAAAACATTCTCCTTCAAATCTCCATTCAAGAAAACATTTTTTACATCTATTGGATGAACTTTCCAACTATTTTGAGCCGCCAAGGCAAAGAGTGTCTCGATGGTATCTCATTTTGTTGTGGGGGAAATTATCCTCATAATCAACCTCTTTCTTATATGCAAAACATTTTTCCACAAGCCTAGCTTTATTCTTGTCAAATGAGCCATTTGCTTTATAATTTTTTTTTGAAAACCCACTTGTAGCCTATTGATTTGGTTCCCAAAGGAGGATCAACCAGCTTCCAGGTGCCATTCTTTATCAAAGCATCATATTATTTCTACATCGCTTCTTTCCATTCATCAAGAGAAGCGACTTATTTGAATAAATTTGATTCAAAATCTCTAGACAAATTTAGTTCATATTCAAAAGAAGCATCCATATCAACAGGTGAATCAGGATAGTCTACATCACCTCCATTCTTTCTGGTTGAGCTTCTTGTTCCCATCTTTCTAACCTCATTAGGATGAAAAATTTCAAGTGTCTTTATCAGCCATAAAAAATAATATAATGTAGTGTATATATTGTATTCCAAAAAAAAATGCACAACATTAACACAGTTGACCAAGCTAGCTGTCAAATGATCTCCATCCTACTCATGACCTTTACAAGTAAGTTAACGCACAAGTATATCAACCTTCCAAGAAGCATCTTGACTATTCACCATGAAATATATATATCAACCTTTTTAAAATAAAAATAAAAAACTATTCATTGACCACCAAAAACTTCAGACAATAGAACACATACCTTAATTTCAGGTAGACATCGTTCACCATGGTAGGGGTTTCAACCTCTAGAAAATTCAACGCAACGATCGGTACACCGTTGATGCCATTGTATCAACTTCACAGTCTTTGATTCATAGACATGAATGAAAGAACAAAAAATAATCACTCCATAACTCAATGTTGTCTTTCATAGCATGATGTTTTGGTATCCAATACAATGCACCGCAAATTTAACTGTTCAATGAAGTTCTACTTATGCTCAAAGCATGCACATAATCACTCTTCCAAATGCATTGACTTCTAGGTTTAATGAAGTTTAACTCGTAGTCATTGAGAAAAAATAATAGCTTGTTCTTTAACAAAGGAATACAACCACCTCAATAGAGATTTGTCTCTTGATCTGAGCTTGATTACCATACATGTTTTTCAAGAAAAAAGGCTCACACACAGTCACTTCAACGCTTCATTTTACAAGAAAATCTCCCATAGGCTTTCAATGCAAATCAGAACAAAAAGAACACTAGCATTCATAGTGGATGATCAACATAGCTCCAAGGAATTTTAATGCACATGATCTTGTAAAGAATAAAGGAACAGAATATGGCAGAAAATTGACAGGAGTTACAACACAAGCTAGTTTGGGAGCTAGCTTTGATACCATTGCCTTACGTGCCCTTCAAATGTTAGGATGAACAACCTACAGCCAACATCCTCACAATGGATGTTGTGTTTTGTGCAGAAATCAAGAAAATGAGTAGTATGCTCAAATACAATTGCTTCACCCTCACCATCGAATTTTAGATTTGACAAGTCATCTATGATACTTATCGGTATTTTCAGACTTACATTTCTTGAAAAACATGTCCATGTTATGATTGTGGAAGAAGTCATTAAATGGGTTCATAAATTCAAAACATACTTCAAGGGCTCAACTTGTCATCTGGCCCTCCTTCTAGCGCTAGAAATTTTGATGGCTCTAGACCCGCCAACATTCAGGATATCTCCCCGATATGAAGTCCTAATTAGACCTCACACTATTTGGAGTATGATTCCCAATAGTGGGTGGTAATATTGTGCCTTGACTACGAAAACACACTGAGTGAAGTACAGTAACTTTGGGTGAGAGTGGGTGTGTGACCCTGTGGAAAATTCAAGTGTGATGCATGAAGGTTCCAATACATGAAGGGAAAAGGAAGTGTGCCCCTTAGAAGCTTGTAATAGTATGCAACTTGAAAGGAACACACGAGCGTAATGACATCCCAAGCTAATATGTGGAATAGTCCACAAGTTAAAGTGATGAATTAATACAACAACACACATTCAAAAAGATTCATACAAATGCAAATGAAATAGTTCATAAGCATAAGCATAAGTTAAATAACATACATTGAAAATACAACAAGAATAGTCCTATTATATTCACAACATATGCATGAAATTATGTTAGCTCTAATTTTGTTATTATAAGTTAAAGTTCTATTCATACATACACCATTTACAGACCACTATCCCAAATAGTAGAACATTAAAGTCAAGAATACCTTCTCCTCCATAGAAGTATACTCGAACTACGCTACTAAGAAGCCAAGGATCTCCACAATACTCCCAAGCTCCTTCTAAGCCCAAGCCTAGACAAAAGCTTGGCTCTCGAAAGGTTGTTGCATGAGTTATGAGGTTCTATTTATAATAAAGGGGGTGACTCTTCACATGCCCCTTTATGACTCTTGGACTCCCCTCATGACTCTTCAACTTCTTTACAAGATGACTCATTACATTACAATATGACTCTTCACATTCCAATATGGAAACTTGGAATTTCACTTTTACACATAATTACAAATAATATTATGTTTTCCACTCATACCCATATGAGACAAAATGGGGTAGAAACAACTTGGCAGCCTAACAAGACAAAACATTATGATGCTTGATTTTGGGAACACTCTAGCTCGACAACTTCTACATGATGCTTCTCAGTCACGTATCGATGCCAAGATTGGTAGTGTGCAATGACATCTCCAAATTGTATCACAGTGTCGGGATGGAAGTGAACCCTAGCCTCCATATCATCCGGGTACAATGATTTGGAACCATTCTTAACTTATTTCTCGAGTAAGAGTAGCATGGTTCTCATCTGGACAAGACCACCGATGTAGTTCTGCATGTTTTTTTATGTTCATCTCTAAATCCTCCTTGGTGGTAACCTATCTCAACTACTCCAAGTAATATTCAATCTCCTACCTAACTTGGTGTTTGCATTTATCTTCGGTGAGCGAGCCAACTGATGGGATCTTGTGGGTTCTCACCATGAAATCGAAACTGTTATATATTTGTACATATGAGGCCTTAATACTTCCAATGAAAGAGGCGAGTTGCTTGTTGTTCTAGAAAAACATTTAAATCGTTTCTTTCTCCAACCCTACATAAAGCTTCACTTTCCTCACCAAGGTAAGCGGTGCCCCCTTATATCACATTGTCCATTCTTGCACGACGGTGATGGCATCTTCCACATTCTTAAGAGTCGTGACAAATTATTTGCTTTGTTTTTGCAAGTCGTGCAAGGGGAAAACTGCCATATGTATGGTCATAAGCTCCTCATAGAAGTCTTGCATGATCTCTCAAAGTGTTCATACTTCACCAAGTATCAATGCTCTCATTTCCTCTAAGAAGACCTATGTGGAAGCTTCATTCTACATTGTCGCACAGATTTGTTCTATCTCTTGTTTGGCAACCTGTAGATTATGTACCAATTTCTTATTCTCGATCGTCAAATACTGAGTGTTTGATCTTGTCACACTCGTGGAGGACAAGTTGGCATCGACAATGACACTTGGATTCCTGCTGGTGTCCACCACTATCACCCTTTCTCTAATGAATTTAGGTGATGCTTGATCATCCAGAAAATTATTTCTCCACGTTTGTACAATTCTCTCCTGTAGTTCATTATATGACAATTGTACACATCCATTATTGGATCATCATCAAGTGGAAGTATGCCCCCTTCCTTGTTGAGGGATAACTCTAAGATAGGAGGTGGTGGAGATTAGATGGTGACCTATGGTGCACTGGGTATCAGGTCAACATCATCATCTTGTGGTTCCAATTACAACTCCATGTCCACAACTTCAATAAATTCTTCAATCTGTTGAGCAAGCTCTTGATCTTACATATTTTCTCTCTCTCCTTATGCTACTTGTTGGTTTTTCTCTTGCTCTTACACTTGAATCAACATTGTTTCTTCTACCAATGCACCTTTCCCTTCTTCTTCTTCCTACTTCTACTTCTCCTTCTGTTCTATCCTTCTCTGTTCATGTTCTTCCCTCAGTTCTTGTTTTGTTTTTTGCACCCTTAGTTATTCTTCCTACAAGCTCTATTTTCTCTCTTCCTCAACTATGCTCTCCATATCCTCTGCTTCCTCTTTTATTTCGTTGCTAAAGCTACTTGCATAAGGATTGAATATGCTTTCACCCTACATCTTTTTTATTCCTCTATTATGTCAGCAACCTTTCTCTTTCCCTTATCTTGTACTGGGTTCCTTCCTTCTGCTACTTCTGCTAGACTTGTTTCCATGTTAGTGTTAACTCATTTTCTATAAAAATTTGAGTGTCTGCATATATTGGCAAGTAATCAGTGTTTTCTCAACTACTTCCCTAGTACTTCTTTCAGTGGTCTCTTTTGCAGCCTCTCTCTTTGGTGTCATGGTAATAGTGACTGTTGGAGAGAGGTGCTAAAAAATTGTGGTATAGGAACGGTACTCATGGTAAGAAAACATCAGTATTTAGAGAGTTTTCTTTCAAGTCATGTTCAAGCAAAAAAGTGAGCATCGAAGGATTGCATAATTTTCATAGACAAGAGGGATTGGTTGCCTGTGGGAACTGCGCACTGCGCAGTCCTAATAATTGGGGATGAAGATTGTGGCTTGATACTGTGCAATGTGCATTTCAGCCCAGGAAGTGGCCTGTGGAAACTATGCACTGCACAGTCCTAGTAGCCAGGGATGAAGCTTGTGGCTTGAGACTATGCAATGCGTAGTTTAGCCTAGCTGGTGGTCTGGGAGAGACTTTGGATTGCGCAGTCTTAGTGGTCAGGGAAGCAAGTTGAGCCCTAGAGTTGTGCAATGTGCATTTGGGCTAGCCTATATTGTGCATTATGCAATTCCAGAGGCCAAGCTCTTAGCTTGAGTGTTAGGATTGCGTAGTGCCCAGCTAGGCAAAGTGAAACCCTGCAAAGGAAAGTGCAGATCTACCAAAGGGAAATGTGGAAAATGAGCATATTTGAGAGATAGTGTGAGCTTGAGTGAAGATCTAACTAAGTATTAATGAATCATGATAGATCAAGTGCAGAAACTGAATAAATGGGAAGAAAATCAAATTGGTCAGGAGAGTCACCACGACGGTGACCATCGGTGAAAAAACAAAGAAACTGATGAGACACTTGTGAAAGGCAAATGATAACTTGAAACAACACTTATAAAAGATAAAACAAGTTAAAACGCCAGAAATCATGAAGATAAATAAGAAAAACAACACACACACAAGCGAAACGACCCAAAACAACAAAAAAAAGTGGCAAAAGATGACAAAAGAAAAACTCACCTGGAAAAGTGACAACAACTCCATAAAATGTTCCTTGATCTCCTCAGGAATGTTAGAGCTCCAAGGTTAAATGCGTAAATGCGATATAGAGGCATAAATTAACTATATTTGGGCAAATGAGGGTTTATGATGTGCATGCCTAAAATCAAGGAAAAGTGACACTTAGCAGAAAATTCTAAAAATAATATTGTGCTACCTTTGGGAAACTAATAATGGATGCCTAATTCCTAAGGATGCATTTTTTCCCTTTAGTTCTCTTGATTTTTTGGGGAAATATTCCATGTATGCTACTGGGAAAGATTGCACAATTTTAGGGAGGTAGACAAATTTCTGGCTCAATGCACTATGCAATTTCTGAGCTCATTGAGGATTGCACAGTTTCTGAACTCAGTGTTGGGTCACCTTCCATGATTGCATTGTTTAGGAGCTCAAGTTTGACTGCCATTTTGAACTACGCATTTCCAATCATTAAGGTTGACTCCCTTCAAGGGTTGTGTAGTTTCTGGAGGCAATCCCATAACTGTTGTTTGACTAAGTCAGGAGGTTATCTTGTGACTTAGAAATATTAGCTAATTGTAAAAAATGAGCAAACGCAAGCACAAATGTAAAAGATAAGTCTCAGTCGAATCAAAAGTACTTGACAATAGTACAAGATAAGCTCATGTGGATAGGAAGGAAGGCTCCAAAATCGAGACATAGGTAAAATTTTGGAGGGTGGTTGTAGTAGCTACAAGAGGAAGTTAGGATTTTCAAATGTGAGCTATTATTAAAACTATTTAATCTCCATGTCAAAAAGAATATTTCAATATTAATTTTATATGTATTTATAAAGCAAAAAAATTGTTATGCTAAAAGATGTTTTCTACAACCTAGTATAAGGGAGGTGTGTAATTTCTTCCATGCTTGACATGGATTTGACACATGTTAATTTAAAAAATTTACACAAAATAATGTTATCAAACATAAAATATTTCAATATCCACCTCACTAAAATAATTTTATATTGGGAGATATAAAGTAGTTGAAAATAAACAATATTTTTATAGTGATAGGTGCTTTTCACTTCCTATTATGAAGGATATGTATAATGTCATCAATGGCCAACATGGAGTTGACTTGTAGCATTTAAATAAATATTAATAAGAAAAAGAATATATTTCAGCATGAGTCATTAATAAAATATGTCAATGTCCATGTTAAGTAGAATATTTCAATATTAACTTTATATGTATATATAAAGCAATTGAAACTAAAACAATTCTTATGGTTAAAACATTTAAATAGTATGTTACTTAGTGTGATGGATATGTATGACTCGTTCCAAGCTTAACAAAGAGTTGAGATGTGGCATTCTCATGCACTTGAAGAGGGATCAAAGGGATCAAATATCTCAAGCATCTAGATGGATTTGATCCCTCTTGAGATATGATAAATCTAAAGTTTATATGGATCTATGCTAGTTCTATTTTGATCCAAAATGAAATTTTCCTTAAATGTAAAGAACAACTTCTTTGATGTGAAGCATGAAATAACTTGGAGGTGCCTTGTAAATAAAAAAACATTGACAAGGGTTTTTGGGCATATATAGCTTTATATGGTATCAATTTGGTAACACTATGACAGGGGATTATCTACCGCCATTCTATATAAGGGGTAACCATTATTCCGATTGGTTCACCTTGATTAATTGAAGCATTGCAAATGGGTTTCTAAGCACTTGTTGGCCACTTTTATTTGACAGTGGGCTTGGGGATAATATGTGGTACCCATTTTAAATTGGGTAACTTAAAGTTTACACAACTCCTACTGAAATTTGATTGTGAATGTGGGAGACCTTTTAAACTTAATGGAGGTGGGCATGTCATGTAACTTAAACTATGATCCATGGATGCTTAGACATAACGGAAGTAGGTATGTCGTGTAACTTTAAATTATGATCCATGAATACTTGGGAAATTGAGAAAAATGTAAATGGGTGTGATAGGGTACTAAAATGAAGATATTTAAAAAGAACCATCATAACCAATTTGTTAGTAGCTTTTTGAAGACCTACTATAAAATCCATAGAGATCTCAATCCAAATAGATTTTGGTATTGGTAGTGGTTGCAATGCCTTAGGAATCTACACCATCTCACAATTGTTTAGCAAGCATCACATTCTACTACGAAATCATTAAAGTTTACTTTCACACCTTCCCAAAAGGAGTTCTTAGCTTGTTCATGGGTTTTATGAAAGCTAGAGTGACCGATGGTAGGTGATGAATGTAGCTCCTTTGAGACATTTTATTCAAGGTAGAATTTTTTAATAGAAAAATCCACCCTTTATGCTACAAGGTATCTTTCTTCCATGTATAACCTTTAGGAGGGTTAAGATATTCTTGAATCCTTTAGAGTAGTTGAACAATGTTGTTGGGCATCCATTCTTGATAGATATAATTGATCCAATCAAGATTAAGTAAAGATAAGGCAAAGAGGGACCCTTCCACCTCATATTTCCTTGATAGAACATTTGCCACCACATTTTCTTTACCTTTATTTTACATGATTTCATAATCATACCCAACCATCTTAGTGACCCACTTATGTTGCTCCAATAAAACAACCTTTTTCTAGATAATAATTTAAATTATGATGGTCAATCTTGCTTTCGAAATTCCTCCTGATGATATATGGGCACTAAGCCTCAACTACATGAAATATGATCATCATATCTTTCTCATAAATGCATTTATCCTAATTACGGTTACGCAACTTGTTATTAGTGAAAGCCAAGGGATGCTCTTCTTGCATCAAGACCATGTTCAAAACTTTACTTGAGGCATTGTGTTCCAAGACATAAGTCTTCATGAAATTGTGTATTGCTAAGAGTGGAGTAATGAACATGGTGTTATTTAAAGCTAAGAAGGCTTGCTAGCCTTGCACCCTACAAAGGCACATTTTTCTAGTAGGCATGTTGTAGCAACAAATTTTCCATAATTTTCACAAAGTTATTATAGTAGCTTGTAAGTCTTAAGCACCCACACAAAATATAAGGTCTTGAGGTCAGACCAAACTTTCATAACCACAACTTTCTTGGGATCTACTTTCTCCCTATCCTAATTGAAATATGACCCAAGTATTTAACCTTTGAAACCCCAATTCCACATTTGGAATTTTTAAGTAATAATTGGTGGCCCCACGAGAGTTGCAAGGTTCTATCAACATGCTCTATATGGCATATACACATTTTGTTGTGGATCGTTATATCATCAAAGAATATTAGCACAAAATTGTGTAGGAAAAGTCCAAATATATTGTTCATAAGGCTCTAAAAGGTGGATGGAGCATTGCAAAGTTTAAAGGACATTGAACTAAAAGCTTGTAATGGCCTTCATGTATGTTGAAATGTTTCTTTTGGATTTCCTCCTCCTTCATCCTTATTTAGAGGCATCCTAAATCTAAGTCCATGCTAGTGAAAAACTTGGTTCCATGAAGCTTATCCAAGAGATCATCAATATAACTAGAATGGGAAATTTTCCTTGATGATTAACTTATAGAGAGCCTGAAAATAAAGACATGTGTTCTAGTTCCCTTCTTTCTCTAAACCATGACCATAAGTAGTGTGTAAGGTTTGGTACTAGGACGCATGACTCTAGCCTCCAGTAGTTTATGAATGATCATTTTTATTTCATTTCTTATTTGCAAAAGGATGAACATTGGGTGGTTGATTGCATGGAACTAGTGGGATGCCATGGCCATGCTTTTCACATGAAGTTAGTAAGCCACATGGTGTTTCAAATACATATTGATGTTTAGTAAGGACTAGATGGAAATTAGGGTGAATGTCGTATGGAAAGGTGTCCGCCACTTGTATGGCATTGAATTGGGAAATAATGCATGAGTGGTGTTTCTTCCATTACTTCTCCATATTATAAGATCTAATCATTTTAGTGGAACTATATTTAAGCCAATTGAGGGTATGTTTATGTCGTTCATTAATGAAGCTCATATATAAATCCTTGAAATCCATGGTGACTTCATGGGCCACAAAGTGTATAACCATTATGCACTACTACATCACAACTTCCCATTTCAGTAGAAAACATGTGATGTTTGAGATGATATTTTCCCATTTAAGGTTTCAATTTTTTACATCAGTCTCTATATTTCATCATACCACCAATGGTTATCACAATTTGAAAATTATGTATAGTATGGACATGAGAATGGATTTCTTTAGCCACTCTTATATGAATAAAATTATGGATGTTTCCATTTAAAATCAAAACAACCACCTTTTGATTCTTGATGTCATAAATTAAGTTTAGAGTTTGATGTACAAAAAAGTGAGTTAAAGAATGGAGAGAAATTTAGGGTTCCGCACAAGGAGCCTGTAACTTTGTTTCTTCTTGAGGATGATGGGTTTCTTTTTCCAAGTCTACTCATGAGTTTATTCAATAAGGATGTATTATGAATGATATTGGGGGATACATCCTTTTGAAATACTTTTTTCTTTACATTTGTGCATTTTGAACTATCACTCATCACTATTATAACAAAGCTTGAGGAATTGGTTTTTTTTCCATCTCTATTCATGACAACTATTGGATTCTCAAGGGTTGATAAGTGGAGGGGTTGGTGAGTGGTTGTCAAAGTGGAAAAAGTGCGAGAAGTCAATGAAGGATTTTTTTTCATGCATTGATCACCTTCTAGGCTTATTTAGCTCTCTTATGAGGCCTCCTACCAAACATTTGGGCACTACATCATAACTTGTGCTTTAATTTTCTCCTTAATACCATTGATGCAATATTATTTTAAAAAGGAATCAAATAGGGCCTTATATGAATTTCCAATTGCTCAAATGTACCTATGAAGCCTTTATTACTCACTCCAAATAGTGAGTGTCTCATTTAAAAATATTATAGATGGCCTTCGCAAACTAGTTATAATAATGTATCCTCCATAAGATTTATTATGCCATTTCCTCCATTACTAATGGTATGTATCCAAATATAATACCCCCACATTAAGTTTCATTAGTTCATTATTAATTCCATAAAAAGATAAATAGTGCTCCATTTAGGTAACCCAACTAATTGGATCAAAACGCCCACGGGGCTTTGGATTGATGGTGAATGGGTGCACTGTTAAGGCACTCCTTGAGATAGGTCACCGGTTCAAATCCCCCGTGGGTACTTAGGTTAGTCTTAATGTAGAAAAAAAAAATGGACACTGTCAGTACTTTTGGGAACTAGTTCCCTGAATTTTGATCTTGAAAAGGTGTTGGATGAATATGGTTATCTAGGAAGGGCATGTTAGTGCACTACTCTACATGGGCTAAATATTCCTCAATGAGTGGATCCATGTTTTGTTTCAGCCCCATTATCCCCATGGATGCAAATGATGATCCTATCTAGTCCTTAAGCTCAACACCTTGTTGTGCAATCTATGAAGAGAGCTTAGAGCCTTGTTTGTCAACCTTTGATTCAAGTTGAGAAACTAAACCATCAAGCTTCTAACACTTAGCTTGCAATTCCTCGATTTCTACCTCTATGGTTGTCATGTCATGTGATGATTTAATATCCCTTCAAACTATTATCCCAAATTTATCTCAATATGACTAGTGGCTAGAAAGGAGTCTTTTGACGTATATCACTAACAATTGTATTTTCAAGTCCACACAAGAAAGGTTACTAGAGATATATATCCACATGATTGACATAGCACAAGGAATATTTTAAGATAGGTCTCTCACAATTGTTTCAATACATTGATTGGAGTATTACTCCCTATTAGGTATTTCTATGCTATAAAAATTTATAAATACCTTCAAACCCACACAATCAAAGACAAGGAATATTTGGAGATAGGTCTCCCATAATGGCTCTAGTAGAACTCGAACCTTTTATTTTTAAAAATTGGTTAAGCATTACTCCCTACCAATAATTATTGCATTGTCAGAATTCCAAATTCCTTCTATACCCATGTGATCAAGATAGTGTAGGAAATATTTTGAGATAGGTCTCCCACAATGGCATTGGTAGGATGGGATTTTGTTTTTAACTCTAAATGCAGTAATACTTCTTGTTGATTATTTATGCACTATCATAATTACCAAATTCCCTCTATACTCAAAGATGTAGGAATTTCACTCTGTATTTTAGAAACTATGGTTTTCAAGATCCTAAGGATAAAGAAATGCCTAGTGTTATAACTCTCTAATATACAAAAGAGTTCTTGACAATGTTACTTGGTTTATTGTTTCATGACACCAAATAAGGAGCATAAACGATAAATTTAGCCATATTACCTCATTCCTTAGTGAACAAAAGTGATATTTGTAAGTGTTGTTCTCAATGTACTGTAGAAATGGGATAGATACAAGTTTATGTAAGGATAGTTTCAAGTGTGCCTAGAGATATGTCAATGTACTTGAGGGCACATGGAAGACAAATTTGTTTGTGTGTGTGTCATCGAATGGGATACTACTTGAATGGGTGCCAAAAGAGATTATAAGGGTGCCCAACCAAGTGACACCACTTGCATTTTATTCTACCCCAATCATAAATTTACCCTTGATTGATAGACATTTGTGTCATTTAAAGATATCAAAACATGTGTCTAGCCAAAAAAAGGGTACAAATTCCACACGTGTGATGGTTTAGGGAATGTTGGTAATATTGTTTTCATTTATGTCAAAATAGGGGGAGACTACATATGTCCAAGATAGATATTACAATATTAATATTGTTGGAAATATTGTTTGGATACCCAATTTTTTTTATGCCTAGTTTGTATACCCTAATATTTGAAGGCCTTTTACTTTAAATACCTAGCTCAAATAGGAGCATAGGATAGATGGTTGAAATTTTTATTTGATACATTTCCAAGGGTATATGCAACTCCCTCTAATTTAATAGGAATGAGGAGATATCAAAGATTATGTTAGGTCAACCTAGCCAGAAAGTACAAGTATACCAAACCATTTTTACAAGTCTACCCCATAAGAAAATGAAGAAACACTATAAATAAAGGATAAATGAGTTCATTTTAATATATTCAAGAAAGAATATATCTAAGGTACACAAGAGAAGCCGAGAAATATTCTTGGGGTTATAAAGGTGGAACAAAAATGTAATGTGTGGAGTAAATGACACATCTTGACATTTTTGTTATAAATTTCCTTTTTGTAATGTTTTAGACCATGCAATTTATAAGAGACATAAGAAACATATCCATGTACATGTGATCAAAATTTCAAGAATTGGTTTGTTATAGTTTTAGAGATATGTAATGGGGAAGCTAGAGTTATTGAATGCTCCTAAAATCTACTTCGAACAGGTCAACTTGGAATTTTTTCTATAAAGTTTTTCAAGGATGCTTCAAACCATGAAATTTTGAGGACATAGAGGCAGGATATTAATTCACATGTGATAAAAAATTATGCATTGGTTTGGTATACTTTCGGAGAAATGCGCTAAGGAAGTTAGGGACCCTTAATACTCCTAAAATCGGCTTCAAACAAGTCAGTTTACCAGTTTCACTATAACTTATTTTTGAGTTTTTTTAGAGTGTGAAATTTTAAGGAGATAGAAGGAATATATCTAAGTACTTATCGTAAAAATTTCAAACTTCGGTTCATTATCATTTTGAAGATATTCCCTGTGGAAGTTATGGTTTTTGAATAGTCCATAAATTAGCCTCAAATAGGTTAGCTTAGCATTCTTCTATAAAAAAAATTCTAGGATGTTTTGAACTGTGGAATTTTCATATATCTCCGAGACATATAGAATTACCTCAATTTTAAACAAGTAAATTATGAATTTTTTGTTGTAACTTCTTGTCTGTGACTTTTCAAACTATGAAATTTCTGGAGATCTAAGGGGACATAAAGAAGTACCACCGGTAAAAAAATTATAATCATATTTTTGAAATTGGATATCAGACATGTTGTGCAATTTTTATCTTGGGAAGAGGTAAAAAAAATATATATTTTGGGAGAAGTTGACTGGGTGAAGACAAAAGTAGTAGCAAAACCTGGTGAAGGCAGAAGTAGCAAGCATACTTAGTGATGTACGTCGGTGACTACAAATATTTTTTGCAATGGGGATTGAGGTCTCTAGTAGGTTGGTGCCTACAAATATTTCAACGGTGGGGATTGGTGTCTCTAGTAGGTTGGTGCCTACGAATATTTGGAACAGTGGGGGTTTGTGTCTCTAGAAGTTTGGTGCCTAAAAATATTTGTAACACTAGGTTGGTTCCCACAAATAATTATAAAAAGAATCTTTGTGGTTTTCTCTTGAAAATATTTCCATGTAAATGTTATGTTCCATGTTCTGCAACTGATAGATCTCATATGTGATTGTTTTCTTATGCTTCATGAATGTTTAAATAAATAAATAAAAATATTATATTGATTCACCCCTTCCCCCATCTCTGTATAAGTGTGTACTCAACAAAGGTTACAAGAGTACCAATAAAGGACTTTACAAGGGTGACAAACTATAACAATAAGATGACCATAGGTTTATGTAAGGCTAGCTTCAAGTGTGCCTAAAGGGCTTTCAATATACTTGAGGATACATGGAAGACACTTCTTTATATAGATGCCATCTAATGTTATACTTATTGAATGGGTACCAATAGAGGTTACAAAGGAACCCAATCAAGTGACACCGCTTGTATTTTATTCTACCCAAACCATAAATTTACCCATAATTGATGTATCTTTGTTTCATTCAAATATGTCAAAGCATTGGTCTATTCAAAAAATAATCTACTAAAATATTATGTGGTGGCTTGGTAAAGAGATATACTACCACTTATAGTGGTCCTTAACCCTTATAGTTGAATCATAAATAATTTGATAAGAGAATATAAATAAAAAATAAAATACTTAACGAAAATGAGATGAATCACATCGAATATACCCTTGTATTAATTATTACCAAAGAAAGAAAGCAATGTTCACTACCCTCTTAAGGTAGGGTGGATTATATTGGAATATTCATAAATACTAAGAGGGGAGTGAATTAGTATTAACAATTTTTAACTTCAAAAATTTGTAATGCATGCATAGGCATAAAGCAAAGCCATAAATATACAAAACATAGATATTTTTACGTGAAAACTACATAATTATTTTCTTAATATATTTAAATAGTACATTCAAATTTATCAGCGCTAATTGAAGGGAAGAACCAACTCCTTGGTTTATTAGTATTAATTGAAAGGAAGCACCAACTTCATTGTTTATCAGCACCAACTTCTTGATTTATCAACACCAAATCTTGTATAAGAGTCAATATTAGTCAAAGAAAATATGCCCTTCTAACAGCTACTCCTTTGTCCTTCACATAGTTACACGGCCTTCTTGGCAAATAACTTCCCTAAACAAATGACACTTTAAATTGACCTCCTTATCAATGGAACTCGACCTCTAGAACACTAACATGGTTCGGCCTCCTCAAAAAATGGCAGTGTTAGATCTTCAAAAGAGACCTAAAACTTGCCTTCAAATACATCGGGATTTTCCCCTCGATATAAGCATGAGTTCAACCTTCCTTGTACCAAAAATTTGGTCCTAAAATTTGGCCTCAACAAGGACTTTCACTACTCTTAGGATATGCCTAAAATTTGGCCTTCCATACTTGAATTCGGACCTCTACATAGTTATGAAATTTGGCCTTTAAAGGGGACAAAATTCAGCCCTCAAGAACAAGTTTGCAATCAACCTTCTAAGAAGGTCCATAAACCTTCAAAAGGTGTGTTAAAAATATTTCCAAAATAAGCCAAGAACACTTCCAAAATAAGCCAAAAACCCTTCAAAAATGTGTCAATGATCCTTCCCAGAAAGTCTCTCCAAATCAACTCCTCTTCACTTTTGGTTCATGAGGTATGAACCTCATAACTCCTTTTATTTGCTTGTTTGAACACATCCAAAATTGCTTGAGTGAATTCCGTCAAATTCTCCTTCTCATGCCTGTTTATAGTGCATTTGAGATCTAGAGTAGGCTAACTTGTCCACTGGTTGGAATAGCTTTTGCAACTAGCAAAATGTATAGTGAATATTCGAAAAATAATTTCTCCTCAACCATGAGGAGTTAGAGGAAGTTCCGTATACCTTTGTAAAGGTCTCAGAATAATATGTCCAACCATATATCTTATGCTTCCATTTGAGCTAGGAAAATGGAATAAAATTGCATTCAAATATAGGGTATCCAAATTGGGCATCAAAAATCCAAAAACAATATTTCAAAATATGTTCTTTGAATATGTAACTTTCTCCTTCATTTGGATCACCTTTGAAATCAATGATAACTACTTTAAATACTATCTCCCTTCGTCATTGATGGCAACCATCATAGTCCCCTTTGGTCATGCTCCCCCTGTTTTTGTGATTGATTTTTCTCTCCCCCATTGACATTAATGACAAAGGGTAACTCCTTCTCACATTGTTTATCCCCTTTTATTTCTTTGCTAAATATTGTGTAAATCAATTTGGATCATAAATTACTCCCAATTTTTATCTAAGATACTCAAATGTATCTCTGGGAAGCAGTTTTGGTAAAGATTTTTTCCACTAGCATAACATTCTGCTAGCCTGCATGGAATCTCTCTTTAACACCATTAAGTCCCACCATGGAAGGGACATACTGAACAATGCTTTAAATTTTGAGAAGATGAGAATTTCAAGAGCTAGAAACCTATCCAATCTCATATTTCTAAAGCAATGTAGAGATGAAAACCTCACTCCAAATTTTGCCAAATGCAGCCATCCACTTAAACGAGGTTGAAACATTTCTCTTTTCAATAAACTTAGTAAAACCCTCATAAAACATGAAATCAAATTTTCCAGATTTCGATTAATTAAAATATTTGAAAATCTTCTGGGCTTACACCTTCGGCTATCATCAACTCTTAGCTCTGATCTTTGGCAGTACTTAGATGCCATCACTTTCACCAAAGCTGAGAGATTTCTTGATTTCACTCTTGCCAATAAAACCAAAAAACTCAACGCACTGAGAAACATTGACTTTAAGAGTTATTATGAAGATTCTACCTTAAATTGGAAAAAACCTAACTGGTATTCCAACTCTAAATCTCTCCAGGCTACGCCCATCCCCTCCCATCATCATTCTCCCATAACTTTGTATCTAGGTTTCGCTCTTCCCAATCCTCAAATCAGTGATATTCGAAATACACAGGTCCCCCTCACGCAGATGGATAGGAATTCAGACCTGGGTAGCAGTCTCTCCAACAAACCTACGCAGAAGGAATTCAACAAATCTCAAAAACCTGTCAATATGCAGAATCCCCTCACGCAGTTGGATAGGAATGCGTATCGGGGCAGTAGTCTCTCCAACAAACCTGCGCAGAATGAATTCAACATTCCTCAAAAGTCTGTCACCACGCATGATGTATCCTCCTTCGTTGCTACTTATAATAATTCCAACGCCCATTCAAATAGTTCAAAACAACAAATTAACGATGCTTCTCATGTAGGTGTATGCGGCTATATCAAGAACTTTGGGAATTCGCTCAAAAACCTTATCAGAAAATCAACGGTAATTAATCTTTCATAGCTAGTTTTAGATGATAACTTAAAATTGCTTCTAGAAAAAGGTTTAAATTTTGCATTATCTCCAGCCAAAATTCCTATAACTGACATCATAAGTAACATTGAAGTCATTATCAAAAACACTGATCAAAATGAAGTAGAAGAAATAAGACAAGATGTTTCCAAAATTCTCAGAAATGCCAGACCTTCGCCCAACAACATATCCAAAGGAAGAAGCCATAGCCCTAAAAAACATCAAGAATAACAAAAACATTATAATCTTAAAAGCTGACAAAGGAAATGCCATTGTTATCATGGATAGGACAGATTATGATCATAAAATGGAAGAACACCTAAATAATAGTGGCTGTTATAGAGTTCTGAACAAGGATCCTAGTAGCAAAATCCTTCGCCAAGTAAGTAACAAAATTAAAAACTCCTCTCTTGATGCCACTATTAAGAACAAATTAATCCCTACTAATGCCATTATCCCTAGAATTTATGGAGTTCCTAAAATCCATAAAACGGGTGTTCCATTAAGACCTATAGTAAACACTATAGGATCACCCACTTATTGGTTAGCAAAATTTCCTGCGAACAAACTTAAACCTTTATCCGGTAACACTCCCTCTTACATCAAAGATTCGGCTTCCTTCATAGAATGGATCAAAAACCTAGAATTTAGTGACAATGACCTAATGGTTAGCTTTGACGTAGTGTCTCTCTACACTATGATTCCGGTGGATGAAGCCTTAGAAGTATTGAAGAAAATCACAGACCTTGAAACGGTGGAACTAATAGGCATTTGCCTTAAATCTTCATACTTTAGTTTCAAGGGAAAAATCTATGAGCAAACACATGGCGTTGCAATGGGCTCTCCATTATCACCATTGATTTCCAATCTATAAATGGAACACTTTGAGCATATGGCCCTTAGGTCTTTCCCCTTTACCCCTGAAGAATGGAAATGTATGTAGATGACATTTTTGCTAAATGGAGCCATGTTTGGACAAACTTAAGGAATTTTTATCTCATATAAATATGCTCTCTAAACACATAAAATTCACTATTGAAATTGAAAAAGACAACCAGCTTCCCTTCTTAGATGTCCTCCTTACCAAGAAAAATGGCAAGCTAAGCCACCAAGTCTTCAGAAAGTAGACACACACTGACATATATCTTCATTCAAACTCCCACCACCATTCGAAGGAAAAAGTTGGTGTCATCAAAACCCTAGCCACAAGAGCCTCCAGAATCTCTGACCCTGAACATTTAGAGGAAGAACTTACCATCTCCATGAGGTCTTTGTAAACAATGACTATTAAAAACACATTATCCAAAAAATAATTAAAGATTCCATAACCAATAAACAAAAAAGAAAATCTCTTGAAAACCCTAGAATCTCCTTACCCTATATTAAAGGAACCATAGATAAAATTGCCAGAGTTCTCGCCAAGCATAACATTATTGTTGCATTCATGCCCCCTAACACCCTAAAAAACATGCTTGAGTCTGCTAAGGACTTATTAGACCCAAAAAATCACAAAGGAGTATACTCGATTCCTTGTTCTTGCGGTAAAGTTTATATAGGTGGAACAGGGAGATCCTTTGGAATAAGATTAAAAGAACACATTAATGATATTACAAGAAATAGGTCGGAAAAATCAGGTCTAGCAGAGCACGCATGTTTCTCCTCACACTATATCTGTATGGAACAAACAAAATAAGTCCATAAGGAAGACCATTATTTAAAAGGAAGGGTGAAGAGGCAATTGAAATTGAGAAATCCTCCAATAGCATGAATAGGGATGAAATTCTTAAATTAAGTAGCACCTAGAAACCCTTATTAAATAGAATGAAAAAGCATTAAATTAATCTAATACTCCCTCTTAATAACATTTGATAAGTCAAAAAAAAAAAAATTACTTCAATTCTAACTAATTCAAATAACCAGTAACTCATTTATATAACATATCATATAATTAAATAATAAAAAAAGAAGAAAAATATATATCTTTATTATAAATAATAATAATAATAATAATAATAATAATATTATTGGAATAACAATAATAAACTAATAGATAAATAACTAATAATAAGAATATGTTTAAATTGTAATAAAAAATAAAATAATAATAATAATAATATTAACAATAATAAATATAAACAATAACTTAAAAATATATATAAATAATAATAATAATAATAATATGTAATTTATATTAATAAATAAACAGAAAATAAAATATAAATAATATATAATATATATATATATATATATATATATATATAATCTATATTATATATATATATATAATATATTATATTATATATATATAATATATATATATATAAATATATATATAGATTAAATAGAAATAAATAAATAAATTAAAAATAAATAAATGATATAACAATTAATAATAAAATAAATATACAAATAAATAAATTAACACATAAAATAAATATAATATATATAACAAACAAATACGTTTAGATTAATTCAATTATTAAAAATTAAAAATTTAAAATCATAATAATAATATTAAATAAATAGTTAAATAAATTAATAAATTATTTAAAAAAAATTAATTAATTAATAATTATGAATCAATTAGGCCGACATTATAAAGAGAAAGATATCAAATTTCTTTCTAAACAACTATTAGTAGCTCCATAATTTTCACGGCTCTCTCTTCTCAAAATACAGATCTCATTGCCCTGATGATGGACTCACCTAGCTAGTCCGAAACGTTGGTTTCATAAATGGTTCACAGGTTTTTCCACTAGCATAACATACTCTAGCTTGGTATTCTTTTCTATGACTCGCTACCTTAGAAAGTGAAACTTGATAGGCATATGCTTGGTCTTGGAATGCCTCATTGGGTTCTTGGAGATGTTTATCACATTGGTGTTGTCACAAAGTATCATAATAGGTTCATCATATTTTAGTTGTATGTCTTATAAGGTTTTCTTCATCGAGAGGACATGAGTACAACATGTTTCTACTGCAATATATTGTTTCCTTTCGGATGCCATAGCCCAAAGTATGTTGTTCCTTTGAGATATATAAATATCCTTTTCACTGTTAGAACATGAGTTTCCTTTGGTGTTTCTTGAAATATTTCAACATGTCTAATAACTTGCATTGCAACTAGTCTTTAAGTTATCACATAGAGTAGGCTACCAATCATTAATCTATGGAGTATTTGATCCACTTCCTTGAATTCATATTCTTTTCTCAACTTGCATCCAGTGACTTTAGGAGTGCTCACATGTTTACAATCTTCCATTTTGAGATTCCTTAACATTTCTTTGATTTACTTGGTTTGATAAATGAAAATGATTCCATTTAGCTTAGATATATGGAGTCCCATAAAGAAAGTAAACTCCCCAAGAAAAGACATTTAAAATTCATTCTGCATATATTTTTCGAAGTTCCGACTTAATCTTGTTGGACGGTTGGCATTGTCTGGATGGTCAGTGGCCTAGTGAAGTCATCTGCAAGTGTGTTGGCATTGACGTCAATAGTCATGATGGGGAGATGTCTAGGGCAGTTGGCATTTCTTAACTGTTGGCAGGAGCATTTCCTGACTATTAGCAAGAGTGTTGGCATTGATGTCAACCATACTAGCTTGGATGCTTGTTGCAGCAGATGTTGGCAGTAATGGCCTGGAAGGAATCCCATGCGTGTTCATGGCTCAGAAGGATTCCTATGATATTTGTAGACTTCATGTATAAAATCATCATAGCAACAGGCTTATTAGAGAATCCATAAACTGATGATTACAGTGATGGACCGGGAAGAAGTCCATGGTAGATGCAGGCTTCATACAGAGGATCACCTTAGTGGTTGTGATTCCAGTTGTCCAGAGACTCAAGGAGCAGAATAATGTCAGAGATTTTGGAGACATATTAGAGGTATAAAATGGGCTCAAAGACTAAATTTAACCCTCTCAATTCAAAAATTCTCTCGAAGAGATTTCCAATGATATGCGGAAGTCCAAAAATGGATTCTTGGTTCAAAAGTTATGGCCTACTGAAGATCGGTCATCCAACATATCGGAGATCGAAAGATCGAATGTCCAAGCATATCGGTGATGGCACATCGGAGCATCAGGATATCGATGCATCGCAAAATGACAGTCAAGCATGTCGGCGATCACATATTGGAGGTCATCATATCAGGCATATCGATGATCAGAGGAGATCAGAACATCAACAATCAAAGGATCGGAACTTCTGAAAGTGAAAACCATTGAAAATTTTGTGATATTGTTAAAAGTTCTAATAGTGTTAAAAGTCATCAGGGATGCTGATAAATAATTAACAAATGTTTTCATTACAAAACCAAAGGTGGGTGGGCCCTTTTCTCTCTCCTCTAGCAGGACACGTGGTGGCATGTGATTGGCTCTGATAAGGACACATGGCCACATATAATTGGATCTGATAAGGACACATGGCAATGTCTAGTTGGCTCCAATAAGGACACATGGCAACATTTGATTGGCTCTGATAAGGTACAGTGGTAGTTGACATCAACATGATGTGGCGGTACACAGGACATGTGGTAGGCATTTTTGGTGTTTTTAGGGGCCAGAGGGGGAAAATATGGGTGACGCATGTCACCACTCAGGAAGCACCGCATAGCAGTGATGACATTGTATCAGAAGTAGGCGATTGGAGGATTGAGGATATCAGAACCTTGTAACACTTTATATGTGAAAAAGTTCTGATAAGGGGGGATCTGGTATTTGGTTGGCACATTGTCTAGAAAAACTTAAAGAAACAGGGGCAGAGAGATGTTAACAAAGTGAGAATGGCCCCCAACAGGAGTCTAAACACTCTAGCACCTCAAGGCTAAGAAGAAAATCACAACCCTCAGTCCTATGGTGAGAAATGTGGAAAGGGCTAAGAAGAAGGGGCTCGTCATATCGGAGGTTAGCAATTGGCATATTAGAATATTGCACCATAGTGAAGATTGCGATATGAGAAGCTTTTGATGTTTTTGGCACTTGGTCGTGGAGCCCAGAAAACCAAGGGCATGGAGAAATAACACGAAGAGAAAGGCTTCCAACAAGATGTTAAAGGAATTAGCACCTAAGTGCTATACCGACGGTCACAGGCAGTGGTCCTATGGTGGAGATACAATAAGGAACTAAGTAGAAGGGGCTAAAGGAGAATTGAAATATTGTAATGTTGTAACATATTCTTAATAGAGTTACGAGATGTTTGGGCTCTGATATTTCATTGTGGTGTAAAAACTCTGATATAGTAGCATAGAGGAGTATTGAAGGTTGTGTAGGTTTTTGCCCTGTACAGAAATTACCTGCATATGAATTCTAAAACAAAGAAAATAAAAAATGTGAGAGCATAACACATAAAACACATATGCACAGAGATTTTCCCCTGGATCCCAAAACCGGGACTACCGGCTTGATTTTTCATTATATTCCTTTCAATGTTACAATACATATTTATACATGCTGAAGCATCCAATACCATGGACCAAAAACCATCGCGTCCAAAACCATGGACTGAAAACCATAGGTAGGTTTACCCAACCTAATATAGGGTCCAAAAAAAAAATTTCCCGAGGCGCTGCCCTGGA
>APFE031356724.1:0-31065 GCA_000404065.3 Pinus taeda | reverse complement strand
ACGACAAAAAGAACTAGGAAAGGCTGCTTAAGTATATATTGTACACTTCACTTCATCAGCTTACGAGCCCCGGGTTGACAATTTATGATAGCAATTTAGACAACACTAAATTGACCAAACAATCCCTCTACTCATAAAGTCTTTGCAAGTAAAGATGTAGTATTTCATGAGCAGGTTAATGATGGAAACCATGAGAGTGTCAATGAAGAGTGGCACATGCCTTTGCTGATGGAAGAAGGGAGTGATGAAACAGGAGACAACCATGAGAAGCAACAACAACAGAAAAAGGAAGTGGATGGTATAGATGCAATTGTCAAGCCAATTCTACTAAGGGATGATCAAAACATGTTTGAAGCCACTCCACCACTCAAGAGATCATTTAGGCAAACTAAGTTGCCAACAAGATATAGGGAGAATGCTTTTATAACTAGTATGTTGAATGTTGTTGAACCCTCTAGTTATAAAGAAGCTAGTCAATATAATGAATGGAGGGAAACCATGAAAGAGCAATATGAATCAATACTTAAAAAAAAAAACCTGGGATCTAGTTCAATCTGAAGGAAAACAACCCCTAGGCTGTAAATGGTTATATCAGCCTAAATTTAAAGCAGATGGGAGTGTAGACAAATATAAAGCTAGGTTGGTTGCAAAGGGGTACTCACAGAAAGAAGGTATTGACTATGAGGAAACCTTCATCCTAGTAGCTAAATTAAACACAATCAAAATGTTAATTGCTTTAGCTACCAAACATCATTGGATGATATACCAATTAGATGTGAAATCTACATTCTTAAATGATGAATTAAAAGAATAAGTGTATTTAATGCAACCTGAGGGGTTTGTTAAACAGGGGTAAGAACATTTAGTCTGTAGATTGAATAAAGCATTGTATGGACTAAACCAGGCACCTAAGTCATGGTACGAAAAACTTGATTCATTTGTCCCACAACATAGTCATAAAAGAAGCAAGAATGACCCTAATCTATATACCGTGTTTGACAAAGAGGGGTGAATTGTTTTGATTTCTTTATATGTATATGACCTTATCATTACAGGAAATGCAGATGAGCTCATTAAAGAAAACAAAGAGAAGATGTCATAGGCTTTTGAGATGAAATACCTTGGAGAGATACACTACTGTTTGGGTCTCGAAGTCTTGAGTGATTCCAGCTAGACTTTTTTGTCACAGGGTAAGTATGTCAGGAATATATTGAAAAAGTTTAGAATGGATGAGTGCAAAGCTACAATAGTGCCTTTACAATAGAATACAAAACTTCATAATGATGATGGTTCTAAGGAGGTAGAAGAAACTGTAGGAAATAATACTGGGGGGGGGGGGGGGGGGTTGAATCAATATTAGCAAGTCAATATTTTTCATTTCCATAATCAGATTTATATACGCTACTTCAGTTAATGGAACTCGCGTGTATACGCAAATATTATTAAGGCAACTAGCGTATATCCTGAAAACCTGTGGTTCAGTTAATTCATCATATGTTGATCTTTACTCAGTGCATCAGGACCATATAAATAGTAACCAGGTACAGTAAAATAGAACAGAAAATCACACATATGAACACAAGATATAAGATGGAAACCCAATGTGGGTGAAAACCACCTGCTGCAATCATCTCTATCTTTTTAATAATAAAAAAATTCTTTTTATAATATTTTTTACTGGTGTAGACTTATACCGGTACGTAGGCTTCTACCTGCAGAAGGCTACAACCTTCTCTCATTCTCTATCTTCTCTTGGAAGGGAGCTACAACCCCCTAGCTCTTGTACTAGCTAATATGTTTACTAGTACGTAGGCACCGACCTACCGAAGGCTACAAACTTCTCTTTTCTTCTAGGGACCACGTTTCATAAACTTTCAGAGTAGATCCATCGATAATATCATTTAATCACCAAATATATATCTGCATCAATCAATCTAATTTGCACCAACCATAACTAAATCAATCAGTCACTTTGAAAACCCTTCAATGTAATTTTCAGAATGATGTAACCAGAATACAGTAAATAGAACCTATGCCAGAACCCAGAACACTACATTAGCAAATAGAAGCAGCTAAAACATATTTTATAGGGTATATGCTACTTCCATCTTTCGAACCTACGTGCATATGCTTTTTTCTTAAGGCAAACCTATGTACAGATCTACAAATAAAACTTAAGATGTATACGCTGCTTTGATATGAAGAACAAGTGTGTATATGCACCTTTTCTAAGGTGAACCTGTGTACAGATCTGTAAATGATGATTTAAACATTAAAATAATTCTAGACTTCAGTTTTACCTAGATCATCATATTTACATATTACAACATGCATCAGTTATTCAGATAAATGATCAAACCACATAAACATACTTCACTTCAAGTCTTAAGATCTTGACCCATCACTAGATCTTATCCTTCATCACTCACTAAGGTTCATCCTTGGTTCAGATCCACCTATGCACCATAACCCAATAACCTGTACGCTAGATCTTGCTCTTCATCATATCCAATACTTGAGTGCCTTGGCTTAATAATCTTCTCCTCCTTTTATAGTTTTAGGCCTTTCTCAATACCATGGTCCAAAACCACTTAGGACTAATACCTTGGACAAAATACCTGGGGTCAATACTTCGGACCAGATACCTTGGAGCGATACCATGGATCAAAATACTATGGACCAAATACCATGGACCAAAACTTAATTTTCCACCATGTACACACCTTTCCTTCTATGAGACAACGTGTGTACGTTATACGCACGTTTTGGTTTCTTAACCCACGTGTATATGCACCTTTCTCAATGTGAACCTGCGTATACCTTTCTCTGATTATTAAATATTTGCTATTGACCTACTACGATCTGTCATCTGAGTGAGTTGCCATTAAGGAAAACACCTGTATCACCTGTATCATAATGCCAACAATCTCCCCCTTTGGACTTGATGGCAACAACAATACCAATCACTCTCCCCCTTTTTCATTGAGGGCAGAGGGTCATGCTCCCCTTGAGTACCAACTGGATTCTTTGAGATGCTGAAGTGTTGATAGCTCCTATGATCGAGTCCATGCTCCCTCTAAGCATAAGCAAGGTCTGCAAAAAGATAGCAGGACTTTATACATACATCACCAATCACCATCCTATTGGCATTATGACATAGGTTTGTGCTATGACACAGGTGTTGTCCTTGATGGAAACTCACTCAGAGGATAGATCATAGTTCAGGCTCTCAGAATGAAGGAAAAAGAGATATACATAGGTTCCCCTTGACCAAGCTACGTCTACACGTGGGTTTTGCTGACCAAAAGGCGCATATGCCTATACACACACTTTCACGCAAGGAAAGGCATGTACATGTTGAAAACTTTGTTTTGGTTTGTGGTATTTGGTCCCTAGTATTTTGACCCGTGGTATTGATCCAGCGTATCTTGACCAAAGTATTGACCCCAGGTATTTGGTCCAAGCTATTACTTCTAAGTTGTTTTGGACCATGGTAATGAGTAAGGCCTAAGACTATAAAAGGAGAAGGAGATCATTAGGAAAAAGAACTCAAGTATTGAATATCTTATGAAGAGATAGATCTAGAATACTGGTCATTGGGTTATGGAGCATAGTTGGATCTGAATCAAGGAGGAACCTGAGTGCTTGAAGAAGGATAAGTTCTATTTATGGGTCAAGATCTTAAGGCTTGAAGAGAAGTATCTTTGTGTGGTTTTGATATCTTATAATTGGCGCATGTCTTGATCTGTAAAATTGATGATCTAGGTATAACTGATGTCTAAATAGTTAAAAAGGGTAAATCATCCTTTACATATTTGTATGCAGTTTCAGTATAGACAAGGTGCATATGCATGCTAGATCGGCAAGTCAAAACAATGTATACATAGGTTTTCCTTCATATAGCAGCGTATGCATGCAGGTTTGACACATCGAAGTAGCATACGTCTCATAAAATATGTTTTAGCTACCTCTATTTATGGATTATAGTGTTCTGGGTTTCGGTTTGAGTTTTGGTACTGTTACTGTATTTTGCTTACAACATTTAGAGAAGTGATTGTTTGATTCCGTTTTGGTTAGTGCAAGGGAGATTGATTGATACTAATGTATTTTGATGTTTGATTGATGTTATTGATGGATCCAGTCTAATAATTTATGAAACACGGTCCATGGAAGAAAAGAGAAGGTTGTAGCCTTCTGTAGGTTAGCACCTACGTACTAGTGCATCAGCTAGTACAAGAGCTAAGGGGGTTGTAGCTCCCTTTCAGGAGAAGTTGGAGAATGAGAGAAGGTTGTAGCCTTTTGCAGGTAGAAGCATACGTATTGGTATAATACTACACCTGTACAAAAATATTGTAAAAATAGGTTTCCTATTAAAAGAAGATAGAGACGAATTGCAGCAGGTGGTTTTCACCCACATTGGGTTTCCACCTTATATCTTGTGTTCTTGTGTGTGATTGTCTGCTCTATTTTTATTGTACCTATTACGGCTTATATGGTTCTGATACACATATTAAAGATCAGCTGACTAGATAATAAGTTTACAAGCTATACGGTGGTTGCTCTAAACACAGTTCCATATATATGCAAGTTGCATTAACAGAAGTAGCGTATATAAATATATTTACGGAAATGAAATATTGTTAAGCTGCAAATATTGATTCATCCCCCCACCTCTCAGTATTATTTAGAACAATTGGTATCAAAGCAGGTTCTTCAGAGTAACCTTGACCACTTGAAGGAAGATATATCATCATGAACAACTACGAAAGAGAGGCATCCATCAGGCCACCAATATTTGATGGGAGAAACTTTGTCTATTGGAAGGTAAGAACCACAACCTATCTTCAATCTCTTGCAATAGAAGTTGGTGATATCGTGGAAGGAGGATACACACTTCCATCAACAACTCCTACAGATACGACAGGTGAAAAGCAGTATGAAACAAATGCAAAGGCTGTCAATACTCTAATGGGGAGTCTGTGATAGTCAGAATTCGTCAAGGTTATGTAGCTTAAAACTACCAAAGAAATATGTGACAATATCATTCTAAGCTATGAAGGAGATGATTAGGTAAAACATGCAAAACTACAATCTCTCATAATTCAATATGAAACTCTCAGAATGCACAATGATGAAAGTGTAGCTAATTATTTCTTACGTATAGATGAGATTGTTAATCGCACAAAAAACTTGGGTGAAGAGATAAAAGATGTTACTTTAGTTGAAAAGGTTCTAATATCATTGTATTCTAAGTTTGAATAAAAAGTTTCTACCATAGAAGAGAAGCAGGATCTTCAGAGTATAACTATGTCACAGCTGAACGGAATCCTAACTGATTTTGAAATGAGAAAAGGGGGTCCATCAGATATGAGAGAAGCCACATTCAAAGCTTTAGGAAAAGGAGGACTCAATGAGTCAGGACATACATCAGAAGGAGAGGAAGAATCAAACTTTTTCAAGAACCTTCAACGATGTTTTGCAAGATTCAGAGGTAAACTACCTTTCAAATTTTTTACCTATGGAAGGGTAGGTCATCATGCTGCCAAATGTCCTCAGAAAGTAAGATTGATAAAGGTAAGGAATCAACAAAATGGAATAGAAAACAAAGTGGAAATAAGAAGAGCTACTATATGCATGAAGATAGTGATGGTTTATCAAATAGTGATGACGATGAAAATAATAATGATTATAGACTTCTGATGGCTTTTGAAGATGATGTTTTCTTGGATGCTTTAGATGATGATGGTCTCTATGAAGAAATTTCTAAACTTACAATCTGTCTAGAAGAAAAGAGTATGATTATAGATACTCTGACATTCCAACTTGCTGAAAGGGAAAAACACAATGAAAAGTTAGAATGTGAAATTGTGGGTCTAAGAAAATAAATTGAGAAAAGTAAAGCTCTCAATCTTAGGTTTTCTAAAGGATCAAAACTTTAGATGAAATTATCAAAGTGCAGCATTCTCCTCTGATAAAGATAGGTCTTGGATATACTGAAGAACCATCTCAAGCATAGAAGCCATCAACCTCCAACAACTATCTTGATGCAGCAAGGAGAAATGAACAAGTTGACAATCATCAGTAGAGGCTTAAAGTAGATTACCAGGTAAATCAAGTTCAATCTACTTCAAGGATGAACCGAAGACATAACCAACCTCAGGTAAATCATTCTCAATTTACTACAAGAATGAATGTCAATGGAAACTACAATCATCGGGTCAGTAGATTCGATAATTGCAGGAATTTCTTTAATGGCCAATGTTTTTCATGTCATAATTTTGGACACAAAGCTACTCAATGTGTTGCTTACAAGGCCATCATGACTAGAGAAGCATGAAATCAAAGGAATGTGAGTGGGATCATGAAAAGGCCTACAATAACTTTTCTGCTCTTGAAAATGAAATAAAATGCTCTATCTGTAATAACTTTGGTCATGAAGACTCTGAATGCAGGAGTAAATTTCAGCAAACACCTTAGAAGGAGCAAGCCTCATTGGTTCCCAAAACATGGAAAAAGAAGGAACCACAAACTGAAAGATGTGGTATAGCTTTATATGCAGAAGGAAAAGAAAATCAATGGTACATCGACAGTGGATGCTAAAAACACATGACAGGTGATAAAGAAAAACTTCAGTCATATAGTGCCTTAGAAAAGGAAAGGAAGGTATCATTTGAAAATGATGCCCCTCCAATCATAAAAGGTAAAGGGTTTGTTCTCTTAAAATAAAAGGTCAAAGCTGGGAATGTTATGTATGTTGATGGTTTAAAGCATAATCTATTGAGTGTTAGTCAAACATGTGATCAAGGAAATGAGGTAGTATTTCGATCAAATGGATGTGTTGTTCGTGATCTTGATACAAGAGAAGAAATGATCAAAGGCATAAGAACTCCACATAAATTATACATACTCAAGGGAGGACAACAACAATGCTATATAAGCAAAAAGGATGAACATTGGCTATGGGACAGAGGATTGGGGCATCTAAGTTTCCCTCAGAGAAGGAAAGCATGCAAATTCCAGGTTGTTCACGATCTTCCTGATATCAGAATTCCAAAAAATACAATATGCAAATCATGTCAATTTGGTATGCAAACCAGAACACATTTCTCTGAGAAGGAAGGATTAGCTAGCAAGCCGCTTGAACTGGTCCATACTGATTTATGTGGTCCATCAAGGAAAAAGTCACCTCGTGGAGAAGAATATTTTATATTGTTCATTGATGACTTTTCAAGAATGTGTTGGATAGGACTTCTAAAGCATAAAGATGAAGCATTTGAAAAGTTCAAATCCTTCAAAACTTTGGTTGAAAATGAATCAGATCGCAAAATCAAATGCCTCAGGTCTGATCGAGGAGGGGAATTTACCTCGGATGAGTTTTTCAACTTTTGTGAAGAACATGGAATAAGAAGGAATTCTCTACTTCAAGGACTAGTTAGAAAAATGGAGTGGTAGAAAGAATGAACAGAACTATTTGACAAATGGCTCGTGCTATGCTAGATGAGTTTGAAACTCCTGCAACCTTCAGGGGTGAAGTTGCATTTGCTGTCATCAGTATTCTCAACAAAACAAATGTTCGAGTAAATAGCACTCAAACTCCTCATGAAATTTGGTATGGTAAGACTCCTACTGTAAAATACTTCAAAGTTTTTGGAAGTAAATGTTACATCAAAGGGACTGATGAAAAACTTGGCAAGTTTTAACCTAGAGTAGATGAAGGCATTCTCCTTAGTTACTCTTCCCGAAGTAAAGGATACAAGTGTTATAATAAAATACTAGGGAAAATTGTTGAAAGTATTGATGTTGTGGTTGATGAAGCAGGCGAAAATTCATAGGTAAAAAATGAAGAGTGGGAAGAAGATGAGGATTATCCTTCCACATCAAATTAGACTAATGCTAAAGAAGAAGAAACCAATGAAGCACCAAAGGAGCAGATAATGGTAGAAGAAAAGACTCCATCTAGATATGTTCAAAAAAATCATCCAGAGACTCAAATTTTTGGACAAAAAGAGGTAGGTGTACAAATAAGACGACCTATTACAAAAGCTTCAAGCTATCTAGCATTGCTTTTCTCCATCGAACCGAAAACTTTACATGAAGCATACAAAGATGAGTGCTGGGTCAAGGCCATGAATGAAGAGCTTGAGCAAATTGAAATGAATAATACTTTGGAATTAGTTCCTAGACATCAATTATAAGAATATCATTGAAACCAAATGGATATTCAAAAACAAGTTGAATGAAAATGGGAAAGTTGTTAGAAACAAGGCTAGACTTGTTTGTAAAGGATATGCTCAACAAGAAGGTATAGACTTTGAAGAAACTTTTGCGCCTATTGCTAGACTTGAGGCCATAAGAATGTTCCTTGCTCTTTCTAGCTTTCAGAAGTTCAAAGTATATCAAATCGATGTGAAATCTACCTTTCTTAATGGAGATCTAGAAGAAGAAGCATATATTGAGCAACTAGATGGATTCATCCTTGGAAATGATCCAAAACTTGTATGCAGACTCAGAAAGGGTCTCTATGGTCTAAAACAAGCTCCAAGGGCCTGGAATTATCGTCTTGACAAATACCTTCATCAACAAGGTTTTTCAAAAGCATCAGCTGATAGCAATCTTTATATAAAAATTGACAATGATAACTTGCTAATACTTATTGTGTATGTTGATGATATCATTTTTGGTAGTAATGAAGAAGCCGTGAGTCAAAAATTTGCTTTGGTAATAAAGAAAGAATTTGAAATGTCCCTCCTTGGTGAACTCACATATTTTCTTGGTTTACAAGTTCAACAAAATAAAGATGGTATTTTTCTATCACAAACCAAGTACCTCAAGCAGATCTTGAAGAAATATGTAATGGAAGATGCTAAACCAATATGTACCCCAATGGTAACAGTATGTAGCCTCAGCGCAAATGATGAATCAACAACAGTGCATCAACCAACCTACACATCCATGATTGGTAGTCTTCTCTATTTGACAGGTACTCGACTAGACATCATGCATGCAATGGGAATAGTTGGAAGATTCCAAGAAAATCTAAACGAAACACACCTTCAGGCAGTCAAAAGGATTTTCAAATATCTTCAAGCAACACAAAATTTTGGTTTATGGTATCCTAGAAATACAGATCTTACACTTCACGCATATATAGATGTAGATTGGGCAGGAAGTGTGGATGAAAAAAAAAGCACTAATGGTGGTGCATTCTTTATGGGTTCCAGATTTGTGTCTTGGTTTAGCAAGAAGCAAAGTTCAATTACATTATCTACAGCTAAAGCAGAATATGTGGCTGCTGCATCTTGTTGCACACAACTTCTTTGGATGATGCAAACATTGCAAGACTTTCAAATCACATGTACTCCACCCATCTCCATTCTACGTGATAATAGAAGTGCAATTATTATTTCAAAGAATCCTGTCATGCATTCCAAGACCAAGCACATACCCATCAAATATCATTTTCTCCAAGAACAAGTGCTTGAACAAAAGATCAAATTGGAGTATGTTTCCTTCAAGGAATAGGTTGCTGATATATTCACCAAACCACTGCCCAGAGAGACATTTGAATACCTCAGACATAAGCTGGGAGTAGTTGATGCATCTTCTTGCCATTGATATTTATTTGTTTCAGAGGAAAGTGGTTGTACGCGAGTTTCATGAAATGTATCTGCGTACATACGCCGGTGGCTATGGATACAGTCGCGTATATGTTGGTTTGAAGAATATCAGTGGGACAGAGTCAAGATGAAGAGATTCTGATATGGGTCTGACAATGATCATCTGGCATAGGTTTAGGGGGAGCATATACTTCTAATAATGCATTGTTGGCACTATCTTATAAGATCTTGGTACAATTTCATAGATATTTTTGTTTCAGGTGGAATAGGTGCATAGGGAGATCATGGTTGCTAATGGTCATTGACAGATGTTGCTGATGATAGTTGCTGATAACTATCTTGTTTTATATATTTTTCCTCTATATCATGTATATCTTTTATTATCAAGGTCATGTAATGACCTATTTTTTTCCCCATTATGCGTGGGATGGATGATGTAATTTTCTTGTCCTATCATGTATCCCCACTTGGTTGGGCGGATGAGTCAATCTTGGTATATCCCCACTTGGTTGGGAGATGGATGTATGTATGAGTCCTTGGTGATAGGAAGGTCATTTATGATGATGTTCTTCTTGTAGAAACTCTTTTTGCAAACCTTGCTTACAGTTAGGGGGAGCACGAACAACACACTTTAGCATATTACAGAATTCAGCATGTACTCAGGGGGAGCATAACTCTTTGCTCTTGATGACAAAGGGGGAGAGTGACTTGGGTTTGCCATTATGACACAGGTTTATGCTATGAGATAGGTTTTGTCCTTGATGGCAACTCACTCAAATGACAGATCACAGTTTAGGCTCTCAGAATGAAGGAAAGAGAGATATACACGGGTTCCCCTTAACGAAGCCATGTATACATGTGGGTTTGCTGACCAAAATGCGCATATGTTTACACACACACTTTCATGCAAGGAAAGGTGCATACATGTTGAAAACTTGGTTTTGGTCTATGGTATTTTGTCCCTCGTATTTTGACCCATGGTATTGATCCAAGGTATCTTGACCAAAGTATTAACTCTAGGTTTTTGGTCTAAAGTATTACTTCTAAATGGTTTTGGACCATGGTATTGAGTAAGGCCTAAGACTATAGAAGGAGGAGGAGATCATTAGGCAAAACCACTCAAGTATTGAATATCTTATGAAGATCTAGATCTTGAATACTGGTCATTGGGTTATGGAGGAGGAACCTGAGCACTTGAAGGAGGATAAGTTCTATTGATGGGTCAAGATCTTAACGCTTGACGAGAAGTATCTTTGTGTGATTTGATCTCTTATAATTGGTGCATGTCTTGATCTGTAAATCTGATGATCTGGGTATAACTGATGTTTAAATAGTTAAAAAGGGTAAAGCATCATTTACAGATCTGTACGTAGGTTCAGTATAGAAAAGGCGCATATACACACTAGATCGGCAAGTCAAAACAACGTATACGTAGATTTGCCTTCATATAGCAACGTATGCATGAAGGTTTGACACATCGAAGTAGCATACGTCTCATAAAATATGCTTTAGCTACTTTTGTTTACTGATTATAGTGTTCTGGGTTCTGGTTTGGGTTCTGGTACTATTATTGTATTCTGGTTACAACATTAAGAGAAGTGATTATTTGATTCAGTTTTGGTTAGTGAAAGGGAGACTGATTGATGTCGATATATTTTGATGTTTGATTGATGCTATTGATGGATCTAGTCTAAAAATTTATGAAATGTGGTCCCTGGAAGAAAAGAGAAGGTTGTAGCCTTCTGCAGGTAGAAGCCTGCATACTCATATAAGACTGCACCAGTACAAAAATATTGTAAAAGGAAGTTTCTTATTAAAAGAAGATAGAGACGAATTGCAGTAGGTTGTTTTCACCCACATTGGGTTTCCACCTTATATCTTGTGTTCTTGTGTGTGATTGTCTGCTCTATTTTTATTGTACCTATTACTACTTATATGGTTATGATACACAGATTAAAGATCAACTGACTAAATAATAAGTTTACAAGGTATATGCTTGTTACTCTAAACATAGTTGTGTATATACACAAGTTGCGTTAACAGAAGTAGCGTATATAAATCCGTTTATGGAAATGAAATATTGTTAAGTTGCTAATACTGATTCCCCCCCCCCCACCCCCCCCCTCCCTTCTCAGTATTATTTCCAACACTTCCTATCACCAAAGACTCATGCATATATCCATCTCCCAACCAAGTGCGGATATACCAATTGTTTATACAATTCAAAACAAGAAAACATTACATCATCCATCCCATGCATAGTGGGGTAACAAATTAGGTCGTTTCATGACCTTTACATTAAAATATATACATGACATATATATAACAGAGACAAAAATACCATGATAATCACCAACAACATTTATCAACCAACAACCATGTTCTCCCCCTGAACCCATTCCACCTAAATAAAAAACAACTGTGTGAATATGTACCAAGATCTTCTAAGATAATGCCAACGATGCATTATTAGAAGCATATGCTCCCCTTGAACTGAACCATATCAGACCCCTTTCTTCATGAGTGTGGCCCACTACTTTTTTTCAAACCAACATATATGCAACTGTATCCACAGAAAGCACTGTATGCACACGACTATGCTTCATGAAACTCGCATATAACCACCTTTCTCTAAAATAGATAGGATTTAACAGTAGGATGATGCATCAACTACTCCCAGCTTCTGTCTGAGACATTCAAATGTCTCTCTGGGTAGTGGTTTGGTGAATATATCAGCAACATGTTCTTTGGAGGGAACATACTCCAATTTGACCTTTTGCTCAAGCACTTTTTCACGTAGAAAATGATATTTGATGGGTATGTGTTTTGTCTTGGAATGCATGATTGGATTCTTTGAAATATTGATGGCACTCATATTATCACATAGATTGGAGATGGGTAGAGTACATGTGATCTAAATTTCTTGCAATGTTTGCATCATCCAAAGGAGTTGTGTGCAGCAAGATGCGACAGCCAAATATTCTGCTTCACCTATAGATAATGCAATTGAACTTTGTTTCTTGCTGAACCAAGACACTAATCTGGAAACCATATAGAATGCACCACCACTGGTTCTTTTTCTGTCATCAACACTTCCTGCCCAATCTGCATCTGTATATGCATGAAGTGTAAGATCTGTATCTCTAGGATACCATAAACCAAAATTTTGTGTTCCTTGAAGATATTTGAAAATCCTTTTGACTACCTGAAGGTGTGATTCCATTGGGTTTGCTTTGAATATTCCAACTATTTGTACTGCATGCATGATGTCCGAGCGGGTACCTGTTAGATAAGGGAAGCTGCCAATCATGGATCTGTAAGTTGGTTGATGCACCGTTGCTGATTCATCATTGCAGCTAAGATTGCATCCTATTACCATTGGAGTACATACTATTTTAGAATATTCCATGTTGTACTTTTTTAGGATCTGTTTGAAATATTTGGTTTGTGATAGAAAAATTCCATCTTTGTTTTGTTGAACTTGTAGACCAAGAAAATATGTAAGCTCACCAAGAAGGGACATTTCAAATTATTGTTGCATTACCAAAGCAAAATTTCAACTCATGGCTTCTTCATTGCTACCAAAAATAATATCATCAACATACACAACAAGTATTAGCAATTTATTATTGTCAATCTTTGTATATAAATTGCTATCAGTTGATCCCTTTGAAAAACCTCGTTGATGGAGATATTTGTCAAGATGATAATACTAGGCCCTTGGAGCTTATTTTAGACCATAGAGAGCCTTTTTGAGTCTCCATACAAGTTTTGCATCATTTCCAAGAATGAATCCATCTGGTTGCTCAATATAGACTTCTTCTTCTAAGTCTTCGTTAAGAAAGGAAGATTTTACATCCATTTGGTATACTTTGAATTTCTGAAAACTAGAAAGAGCAAGGAACATTCTTACGGCTTCAAGTCTAGCAACAGGTGCAAAATTTTCTTCAAAATCTATGTCTTCTTGTTGTGCATATCCTTTATAGACAAGTCTAGCCTTATTTCTAATAACTTCTCAATTTTCATTCAGCTTGTTTCTGAATATCCATTTAGTTCCTATGATAGTCTTATCATGAGGTCTAGGAACTAATTCCCAAGTATTATTATTTTCAATTTGCTCAAGTTGTTCATTCATGGCCTTCACCCAACTTTCATCTTTGCATGCTTCATTTACATCTTTTCTGCACACCTACCTCTTTCTATCCCAAAACTTGAGTCTCTGGATGATTTTTCTAAACATACATGGACGGAGTATTTTCTTCTACTGTTATCTCTTCTTTTGGTATTTCATTGATTTCTTCTTCAGAATTAATCTGATTTGATGTGGGAGGATAATCCTCATCTTCTTCATAATCTTCAGTTTTTATTTGTTTTGGATTTTTGCATGCTTCATCAACCACAACATCAATACTTTCAATAATTTTCCCAAGTCTTTATTATAACATTTATATCCTTTACTTCGGGAACAGTAACCAAGGAGAATACCTTCATCTGCTCTAGGTTCAAACTTACCAAGTTTTTCATCGATCCATTTGATGTAACATTTTCTTCCAAAAATGTTGAAGTATTTTACGGTAGGAGTATTACCATACCAAATTTCATGTGGAGTTTGAGTGTTGTTTACTAGAACATTTGCTTTGTTGAGAATAGTGATGGCATCGAATGTAGCTTCACCCCAGAAGGTTGCAGGAATTCCAGACTCATTTAGCATAGCACGAGTCATTTGTTGAATAGTTCTATTCATCCTTTCTACCACTCCATTTTGCCGAGGAGTCCTTGTGGTGGAGAATTTCCTTTTTATTCCATGTTCTTCACAAAAGTCAAAGAATTCATCCGAGGTAAATTCTCCTCCTCAATCAGATCTGAGGCAATTGATTTTGCGATTTGATTCGTTTTCAGCCAAAGCTTTGAAGGCTTTTAACTTTTCAAATGCTTCATCATTATGCTTTGGAAGTCCTATCCAACACATTTTGGAAAAATAGTCAATGAACAATATAAAGTATTCTTCTCCACGAGGTGACTTTTTCCTTGATGGTCCACATAAATCAGTATGAACAAGTTCAAGAGGCTTACTAACTGATCCTTCCTTTTCAAGGAAGTGTGCTCTAGTTTTCTTACCAAATTGACATGCTTTGCTTATTGTATTCTCTAGAATGCTAATATCAGGAAGATCATGAACAACCTAGAATCTGCATGCTTTTCTTAATTGAGAGAAGCTTAGATGCCCTAGTCTTTTGTGCCATAGCCAGTGTTCATCATTTTTTCTTAGATAACACTATTCTTATCCTCCCTTGAGTATGTATAAGTTGTTTGGAGTTCTTATACCTTTGATCATTGTTTCTCCTGTATCAAGCTCATGAACAACACATCCATTTGATTGAAATACTACTTCATTTTCTTGATCACACATTTGACTGACACTCAACAGGTTATGCTTTAGACCATCAACATACATAACATTCCCAGCTTTAACTTTTTCTTTTAAGAGAATAGAGCCTTTACCTTTTATGGCAGCAGGAGTGTCATTTCCAAATGAGACCTTCTTTTCCTTTTCTAAGGCATTATATGAATGATGTTTCTCTTTGTCACCTGTCATGTGTTTTGAGAATCCATTGTCGATGTACCACTGATTTTCTTGTCCTTCTACATATAAGGCTATACCACATATTTTTGTTTTGCGGTTCGTTCTTTCTCCATATTTTGGGACTTAATGAAGTTTGCTCCTTCTGAGATGTTTGTGAATATTGACTCCTGCATTCAGATTCTTCATGACCGAATTTGTTATAGATAGAGCGTTCTATTTCATTTTCAAGAAGAGAAAAGTTATTATAGGTCCTTTTCATGAGCCCTGTCACATTATTTTGATTTCGTGCTTCTCTAGTCATGATGGTCTTGTAGGCAACACATTGAGCAACTTTGTGTCGAAAGTAATGACATGAAAAACATTGGCCATTAAAGAAGTTCCTGTAATTATTGAATCTACTGACCTGGTGTTAATGCCTCAAAAATCGCTACAACAACATCGGGGAAAACCACCCGATCCAGATCTTAATGCAGCTCCTTTTCCGTTTGGTGTGGTGGCTCCGACTGGAAATAATGGGACCAGTTTCCCAATGATGAAAAAAGGGGATGGATAAATGAGTGGTTTTCTAATAAAATGGTAATGGATGAATGATTTAATCTAAAAGTGAAAATATGAATAACTATCCTATCCCGGGAAATTTCTATTTCTAAGTGTAACGTTTGATAATCTTTATTCACAAATAAGCATATAGATGACTCTATTTGTTAAACAAAGACATTCATTCATATAATAATTACTTTGTTCAAATAGTTGAACAAAGTAATCAATAAAACATTGTTACACTTATCATTTATATATCGTTGATACATATATGACTAAAGGAATAACATCCCTTAAATATCCAATAGTGAAAAATATAAGGAGTGTTGTTGAAAACACATACATATATTCAATGATAGCAAGGGTAATCAAATAACGATTCACATAAAAGAATAAAACTAGATCATAGGTAATAGTACCATATGTGTTGTAAATCATTCCCGATATCAATCGCAATTCCAATTCCTTTTTCCAACTTAGAGATACTTTCATATCAAGGCAATAATGCACATCCCATAAAAGCTTCCTTCGTTAGAATTTGGAATAATGGCCCAGTTTTTATAAAAAATATACCGGAAGCACAATAGTGCAACTTCTAGGTTTGAGTCTTATACAAAAATTGAGGACCCTTTCTAAATGCATGAAAGGGTCTATAAATACTAATTAAACTAACTAACTACAAAAATAAAATGATATTTAATTAGTACAACTAAATCTTGAATATCTTCTCCACATCAGGTTTGTTGGTAGTCGGCAGCATGATTCATCATTTCAGCTGTTCTCCCTTTGATCTGAGTTGGCAGATTGTAAGCATCAGTTCCAATTCTAGAGGGCGGCTAACATGAGAATGGAGCTGAGCTGAGTATGTGGCATCATGTATTTCGGGAATGATACAACCAATCGCATCGGTCCAACACTTCATGGCGGCCCTCTGACTGTATGGTTTTACTAAGAAAAACCAATAGGTATCCAAAGTTAAACTTTGGATGCCTGCGATTAACCTTCCATTCTTCTCCAACTCTTGATTGCATGGTTGCTCCAATGTCTTAGCTGACAGCAATTTACCTGGGGTACATTGTGAAATCATATTAGATAGATAGAGAGTGTTATTGATTAACTCAATTAAGTTACTTGTAGATAATATACATCTGGAAACTTGTTTCTCTGCTTTCATCAGCTTTGACTGCCATTCTAAGAACAGGATCTCCTTGTGTGATTCTAGGATTTTGGGTAGATTTGCTGCTTGCCCCTCATTGGTGTCTTGCCAAGCAAGAAAACTTGTCAGTGTCTCGTCGGCCTACTCAAAATCCTGTCTAGCATCAACTGATTTGTCAAATATTGATGCCATTATATCACAAAGGGGCTGAACCAGAGAAATGCTATGACATAACAGTCTTAACTGTGTCAGCAATGCCTTGTTAATTTGTAGTGGTTCGGCTCTAAAATCGGCAGGTTGTGGAAGACTCTTGAATTTCTCTATTTGAAGTGATAGCTAAGCGATTTGCTCATCTTTCGTTTTCACCATTAGTTCATTCATCGTCTTTAACCTTGCCAATGCTTCTGATAATTCTTTCTGCTTTTGTATTGTGCTTGAGTCTATTCTCTGTTTTTCTTCAAGCAACTACTTATTCAATTGATTGTTTAATTGCTGCTATGTTGATAATTGCTGTTCCAACTGTTCAACTTTCTGTTGTGCTTCAGACAACTGTGTTTGCAATAAAACAATTGCTTGGTCCTTTTATTTAAGTAGATTACTCACTTCTGATGCCTTGTCCATAGTGACTGCCAAATAAGTTCCGGCATACTGAGAAAGCTTCGTTAGGTCATCGGAAGGGTCAAACTCTTCTTTCCAAACTACATTAGCTATCTCTGCTTGCTCTGGAAATAGGGAAGGTTGATCAAGTCTTCTTCTTTTCCGCTGTCTTTTCACTACAACCCTCTGTTTTGGACTGTAGAAGACATCTAATGGAGGTATGTCCTCCACCTGCAAAATGATTTGTTCAGAGGGATCTTTTGGAATTATTTCTAAATCCGTGCTAGGGGGTAGGCCGCTAGTTCCTTCATTCGGAACCTTTGTTGACGTTGTATCCTGTGTATCTATTGCTTTGGGTGTATCGACACCTTTTGGACCTTCCAGATTGCTTATAATGGAGTCAAATTGTTGCCATTCTTGGAGTAGTTTAGGATCAATCTGGGTATCCACATTGACATTTTCACTTCCCTTATCCTGCTCCTTTTTCTGCTCTTCCTTGTGCTCTTTCTCCTGTACTTTTTCTTGTTCTTTCTCCTACTCTTTATCTTTATTTTTCTCGAGAATCTTTGATGCAACAGGACGTTTATCAATGAATTGTTGTTCAGGCTCGCTTGATGGTGTTGTTGGGGCAGTAGCTAATAAATCCAGAGGCAGAGTTTGGAACCTCTGTTCTCTGAGCTTATTGAATTCTACTAGCCCTTCATCATTATATCTCATTTCGGCCAGTGCTTGCACCTGGAATAATGACTCTGCCGAAGAAAATAAGTCATCAAAATCATCTTCCTTATGATCAAACCTTGTGAGTTTGGCCTGTTCAAGCACATTGTAGAAAACTTTCCTTGGGTCAAATCGCCTATTAGGAATGGTAGCAAGGTTTAGCATGTTTATTTTCTCCACTTCCTTCTCCACATGCTTGTATTCATGCAAAGTATAAACACCGCATCTTAGAGGAAAAGTAGCCAATCCTGCTTTTTGAAATCCTCAGAGTCTTGGATGTTCCCGTGGACGTAATTTGATAGGCTAATTCTTGGGCTAACATATTGTCGGGTATGTACAAAGGAAGGACATGAGGCCTAAAAAGGCTACCAAAAACCCTTATGTATGTGAACTTATCCTCCCCAAACCAGTTTCCTAGAGCGGTTAGGTCAATCTCTGCTTGTGAATAAATATTCAGGGCAGGCTTGTCAAAAATGGCACGGTAAATAGGCAACATAAAAACATTACAAATTTGATACAGGTGGTCCTTATAGTGTTCTTTCCATAGCTTTTAGTGATAAATGTGAATTGGCATAGGGTCTTGTGGATTCCATCTCCACCCCAGTACAGGAAATTCAGAGTTGAAACAAAGAGTATCTAAAATATAAGCACTAAAATAAAACAGAGGAATAGACCTATCGGTCACGCGAGTTTTATTTCTGAACTCAAGAATAACAGTGGCTAACGTATCTGAAAATATATTTCCCCAATCCATTATCTCACTGTTAACTGCTGCTTCCATTAAAGGAACCATTTCAATCGTGAATTTTGTAGAATCATGTAATCCCCAAATCCTACACATCATTGCCCCGGTGTAACAGTAAGGAGAACATAATGAATCTACAGAGTACTTACCTGAAGATTCATGTTTGTGCCTAGTAGTGTTCTGTCTCCATTCTTGAATTGGGGCCGATTCAGTTTCATTTTCACTTGTGAACTTCTCCAGGAATTCTTTATTATATTTCTTTTGTGGTTCAGGCAAGTGATACATTTTTCTTAAATCATTAGGTTGGAACAAGCTGAAGACTCTTCCGTCGACTGTGCAGAATGTTCTATTCATAATAGGGATTTCCTCTACTGCCCATCGCACTACATCTGTATACGGAAGAATTTTTTCTCGAGCTGCTATTCGATGTAGATATGAGTCAGCTAAGTCCTTCAAGGAAGCCTATGATTTTCTAGTTGAATCTGCAGTAGCTTGCACTGATACCGTTTCAGGCTCTTCAGCTTCAATTAGATTATATATGCTTTTCCAGCTTGTGTTTCCGAGGCCAAGACACGTAGTGTATGAAATCGATCCCTTCTTGCTTGGTCCTGGATCATTGGTAGATTGCCCTATTACTGCGGGAGCTGATGCTGCCGCAAATCTCTTGGATTGCTTCCCCATTTGGCTTGAATTTTTTGTTTCGACGGAGCTCTACGCAAGGAATAAAATGAACATAATACAGAGAATAGGTGGTGCGAGCCAATATGAAAGAGTTATATCAATTAATGAATAGTGAAAGATTAAAATAATACTCCCATAGATACAATCTCAGAGGAGATCTTGGCATAACTGCTTCTTTAATTGGCCACTTTAACCTGTCAATCATTTTTGATACCCATCATATCGTTTATATGTCGAATGATTCATTTAAGCGTTGCTTGAGTTTTTTGGCAGATAATCACAAGTAAATCACTATCGGGAATGGGAAGGCTTTTAATAATAATATAAAATAATGCATGCAAGCCTTTTCAATCTATTTTGAAACTCGTGCCTCGCTTTATCGGATCGCAATCAGAGAAATACTTGGGTACTAATATTTATGTCATTGCAAAATCCCCCATCCCCGACGGTGATACACCTTATCGCATTGGAAGGTTTTAAAGGTGTCATAACATGTGGTGCGCTACATCCGCCGATTGTTGATAGCGATATCACATTGGAGAAATAGTGGGAGGGCCTTTTGTTATACTTGCTTGCCTTTCCCGATAATCGATAGTTATTCACTTTTCAGATCAGTGTAAACCAACGGGTCTTTGTATTATGTTTCCCTTGTTGTTGCGATATGCGATCTTGCGATCGCTTTATTGCAATAATAAAGAATTATATATTTATTTCATAAGATCGATTCATATTTGTTCAAAATGTTTATAATATATTTTTCATTTGGACCTTTTGATGAAGGATGAATTGATACCAATTTTATTCACACATCTATGTTTAAAAGGGACCCATTTCATATTATGGTTAAAAAGAAAATTTTTATGAAATGGGGGGTTGTTGTACAACACAAAACCTCGTGATTGTAGTTTCTATTGATATTCATTCTTGAAGCAGATTGAGTATGATTTACCTGAGGTTGGTTGTAGGTTATGTTCATCCTTGAAGTAGATTGAACCTAATTTGCCTGGTGATCTGCTTTATGCCTTTTCTGATGGTTGTCAAACTGTTCACTGCTCTTTGTTGCATCAAGATAGATTTTAGTAGAGGTTGACGGCTTCTGTGCTTGAGATGCTTCTTCAGTATATCCAAGACCTGTCTTTATCAGAGGAGAACGCTGCACTTTATTAATTTCATTTAAGTTTTATGATCCTTTAACAAATCTAAGATTGAGAGCTTTTGTTTTCTCAATATCCTTTCTTAGACCCACAATTTCACATTCTAGTTTTTCATTGTGTTTCTCTCTTTTAGCATGTTGGAATGTCAAAGTATCTATAATCATATTCTTTTCTTCTAAACAGATTTTGAGTATAGATATTGCTTCATAAAGGTCATCTTCATCTAAAGCATCCAAGAAATCATCATCTTCAAAAGCCATCAGAAGTCTATAGTCATTACTATTTTCATCTTCATCACTATTTGATAAACCATCACTATCTTCATGCATATAGTAGCTCTTCTTACTTACACTTTGTTTTCTATTCCATTTTGCAGATTCCTTACCTTTATCAACCTTATCTTTGCGAGGACATTTGGTAGCATAATGACCAACTCTTCCACAAGCAAAACATTTGAAAGGTAGTTTACCTATGAATCTTCTGGAACCCTGTTGAACGTTCTTGACAAAGTTTGCTTCTTATTCTCCTTCTGATTCATTGAGTTATTATTTTCCTAAAGCTTTAAATGCAACTTCTCTCATATTTGATGGACCTCCTTTTCCCATCTCGAAAGCATTTAATATTTCGTGCAGTTGTGTCATAGTAATAGTCTGAAGATCCTGCTTTTCTTCTACGACAGATACTTTTGATTAAAACTTAGTAGACAAGGATCTTAAAACCTTTTCTACTAGAGTAACTTCTTTTATTTCCTCACCCACATTCTTCATGCAATTAACAATCTCATCTATACATAAGAAGTAACTAGCTATAATTTCATCATTGTGCATTTTGATAGTTTCATATTGAATTCTAAGAGTTTGCAGTTTTGCACGTTTTACCTGAGAGTCTCCTTAATAGCTTAGAACGATTTTGTCCCATATTTCTTTGGTGGATTTGAGCTGCATAACTTTGAAAAATTTTAATTGTGACAGACTTCCCAATAATGTACTGACAGCCTTGGCATTGGTTTCTTATTGTTTTTTCTCTTCCACATCTGTAGGAATTGTTGATGGAAATGTATGTCCTCTTTCCACGATTTCCTAGACATTTGTTCCAAGAGATTGAAGATAGGTTGTGGTTCTTACCTTCCAATAAACGAAGTCCCTTCTGACAGAGATTGGTGGTAAGATGGATCCCTCTCTTTCTTGATTACTCATAATGATGGATCTTCCTTCAAGTGATCAAGCTTCTTTTGAAGTACCTGCTCTGAAACCAATTGTAGGAAATAATACTGAGAGCGGGGGGGGTGAATCAGTATTAGCAAGTCAGTAATTTTTCATTTCCATAATCAGGTTTAGATATACTACTTCAGTTAATGGAACTCACGTGTATATGCAACTGTTATTAAGGCAACTAGCGTATATCCTGCAAACTTGTGATTCAATTAATTCATTATATGTTGATCTTTAATTAGTGCATTAGGACCATATAAATAGTAACCAGGTACAGTAAAATAGAACATAAAATCACACATATGAACACAAGATATAAGGTGGAAACATAATGTGGGTGAAAACCACCTGCTGCAATTGTCTCTATCTTTTTAATAATAAGAAACTTCTTTTACAATTTTTGTACTCGTGCAGACTTATACCAGTACGCAGGCTTCTACCTACAAAAGGCTACAACCTTCTCTCGTTCTCTAGCTTCTCCTGGAAGGAGCTACAACCCCCTAGCTCTTGTACTAGCTGATATGTTTACTAGTACGTAGGTGATGGCCTACAGAAGGCTACAACCTTCTCTTTTCTTCCAAGGACCATGTTTCTTAAATTTTCAAACTATATCCATCAATAACATCATTAAATCACCAAATATATATCTGCATCAATCAATCTACTTTGCACCAACCACAACTGAATCAATCAATCACATTGACAACCTTTCAATCTGATCTTTCAGAATGCTATAACTAGAATACAGCAACCAGAACCCAAGCCAGAGCCCAAAACACTACATCAACAAACAGAAGTAGCTAAAACATATTTTATAGGGTATACGCTACTTCCATGTGTCAAACCTGCATGCATACGCTCTTTTCTCGAGGCGAAACTGTGTACAAATCTGCAAATCAAACTTATGATGTATACATTGTTTTGATATGTAGAACAAGCGTGTATAAGCACCTTTCCTAAAGTGAACCTGCGTACAGATCTATAAATGATGATTTAAACATTACAATAATTCTAGACTTCAGTTATATGCAGACCATCATATTTACAGATTACAGCATGTGCCAGTTATTCAGATAAATTATCAAACTGCATAAAGATACTTCACTTCAAGCCTTAAGACCTTGACCCATCATTAAATCTTATCCTCCATCAAGAGCTAAGGTTCATCCTTGGTTTAGATCTAGCTATGCAACATAACCCAATAACCTGTACACTAGATCTTTCTTTTCATTAGATATCCAATACTTGAGTGCCTTGGCCTAATGATCTTCTCCTCCTTTTATAGTTTTAGGCCTTTCTCAATACCATGGTCCAAGACCACTTAGGACCAATACCTTGGGTCAATACTTCGGACCAGATACCTTGGACCAATACCATGGATCAAATACCATGGACTAAATGCCACGGACCAAAACTTAATTTTCCACCATGTATGCGCCTTTCCCTCTATGAAACTGTATGTTTACATTATATGCACCTTTTGTTCTGTTAACTTGCATGTATACGCACCATTGTCAAGGTGAACCTGCGTATACCTTTCTTTGGTCATTAAATATTTGCTATTGACCTACTATGATATGTCATCTGAGTGAGTTGCCATCAAGGACAACACCTGTATCGCCTATATCATAATGCCAACATAAACATTGTATAGAGAGCTGGTTGGGAGTCTAATCTGCTTAACTACAAGTAGCCCAAATTTGGCTTATCCAGTCAGTGTATTGAGCCAATTCATGTCAAAGCCTCTTGAGAGTCATTGGGTTGCAACAAAAGGTGTCTTAAGGTATCTTCAAGGAACCTTAGACTATGATATTAAATATACTGATTCATGTGATGTTAAATTGATAGGTTTTTCAGACTCCGATTGGGCTGGAAATGTACATGAGAAACAATCCATAACAGCCTATGCATTTAGCATTGGGTCCACGGTAATTGCATGGAGCATCAAAAAGCAGAACACAATATCCTTATCTTCAATAGAAGCTGAGTATGAAGCAATGTGTGTAGCATCTTGCGAAGTAGTTTGGTTGAGGAGACTTCTCCATGATGCCGAAGAAGAAAAGAATGTTGCAACAACTATCAAATGCGACAACCAGAGCTATATCAAACTTGACAATAATCCAATATTTCATAAAAACACAAAGCACATTGATACAAAGTTAGGAAATCCATATTGAATATTGTAATACATGTGACAATGCTGTTGGTATTTTCACTAAGCCTCTCGGCATAATCAAGTTTGAGTTGTTTAGGGAAATGTTAGGCATACTTGTGAACCCTTTATCCATTAAGGGTGAGTGTTCCACATAATGGAGAATATGTAAATTGAGAGAGATTCTGTTCAATTGAGCCTTAGATTAGAAATTGGTTCCTACTTCTTAAGTAGTTGTTCTAACTTCCCTACTTGTATGAAAACTATATATTTCTAATTCTAAAATGAAAAGAGTAAATTCTCCAAATGAAAACTTACTTCTGGTAAATTTTAACTATATTATCAAAAAGATATTCCAAAATTAATGATATTATTGGTTTAAAATAATATAATCTTTTAAAAATATTTTTAAAGTATATTAAACACAAATAATTAAACAAAATATCTCTTATCCTCATTTTTCAATATCTTAAGTGTTTTACCATAAAAGAAAACATTTGAAATAATTTACTTAATTTTTTTAGGTAATAATAAATTTTATCCAATTAAATTTTAATATGGATAATTTAAAGATAATATAATTTTTCCCCATTATATTTTGTATGTGTGGTTAAGGAAAATAGTTCATATCCTTCTTTATTACTTAAATTTTGAATCTTTGAAATTAAAATAAAATATTATAAACCATTTATCTTTAACATTTTTTGTGTGGTTAAGGAAAATAGTTCATATCCTTCTTTATTACTTAAATTTTGAATCTTTGAAATTAAAATATTATAAACCATTTATTTTTAATTTTTTTTGATAATTTTTTAATTTCAATTAAATTTAACATATATATTATCAATCAAAACCTTGTTATTTCATTACCATTTAAATGTTATTGACTTAATTCACTTAATATATGTGGTTGAAGATTTTTCTTTTATCTCCCAATAAATGCTCTCTCCTTACTAATCAAATATTCCAAACAATCTACTTTTAATTCCCCTTGGTTGATTAGGTTAAACTATCTATGTATATATATCTTTGATTTGTTTTATTTGATTTCTTGCCAAACAAATAATATCATCATCCCATTTTAACGTGCAGTGATTAGTGATATACCTACTAATGATAATAATATATTCAAAAAGTGTATTACAATATTATATTCTTCCTTAACATTTTCAAGCTCGTTAATGATGTGTATGAGGGTACTGCTCCAAAATATTTATTTTGGAATTCTTGGTACATTATAATTTGTTGAAGTGGACTTTTTATTTTTAAATTACATTTTAATTAAGGAGAAATTTTGATCATAATTATTCAAGAAAATATGTTTTAGGCTATAATCTAAGTTAGGTCCATGTATTTTAAAAATGTCAACATTATATTAATTTTAAAAAATTAGATATTAGTATTAAAGAAGATAAGTTAAGATAGGTAAAAAAACTCCACTAATTACTAGAAAAATACTTATTATAGAGTTTAGTAAAATACTTATTATAGAGTTTAGTTTGAGGCTGACCAAAATGTAAAGATGATAGGATGAAATTTAAATAGATTTAGAGAAAAAATATGAATAGTTAGAAGTAATATTAATTAAAATTTTAATGTCATACACTATAATAAAGTAGAGGTAAAGATTATTGCTAGAAAAAATATCACTAAATTACAACAAAATTAGACAATATTAGAAAATATCTTGATCAACCTTGCCTCATTATTAAACATAGCTAGTTGAGAACAAAATGTTTCTGGGACTTCCAATTCAATAATCTCACCTAACCTCCAACATCTACGCAAGCAACGACCAACTAGGGTAAACATGTGATGAAGAGTTACTATGATATGATTCGACTCCTTCTGTAATAGTTGAGGAAGTGGAACCAAAAAAGGATAGACAACCTAACCTTCTACTCATGCAATAGAACCCCCAAGAGCCATCCAACCCATCCAGGTGCCGAACCCTTGAGAAAAACTAACGTTTTTCTTCATTAAAGACTTAGTCGCTACCTTGACATGGGCATGCATGTGAATGGGACCCTCTAGTCACTCCCACCACAAGTCATGCATGTGGCTGGGAACTTTTCCAGGTAGTTTTGTGCCAGTGACTCTAAATTTTGTGTCCCTTTTAAGGGCCAGGACCCAGGCCACTCCACAGAACTCCATGAAACTTCTAGAAATGAAAAATGACATTGAAACAATGATAATATGGAAATACTTGAACAAGGATTTGAGTTGACCTCTACTACCCATGATAGACATTTTGTCAAACATGTCACAAATATGCATCCTACAAGTTTAAACAATAGATCTAAGCATAGGGGTCTCAACCTTATTTGACAATCATTAAGAAGCATTGTTGCCTCATCACAATAATTACATTACAATCTATTAAGTCACATATTCATTGTACATTCAGTGACTAACCATAACATGATGAGAGCCATACATTTTCACTATCATGAACCTTATTCATAACCAGCATATAACTAATGGAAATATCAAGGATATAACAAAAATATAAGCCATATATACATAATTATATTTACCCATAAAAATACCAAGGAGAAAGAGACCTCTTACTGTTGATTGCATAATCCAACCAGGTATGGGACTTCCATGAACCACTCAATCATAGACTAGGGTGAACCAGATCTCTCTTTTGGCCAGTCACCCCCATGCCATATTCCAAGCATGAATGTGGGATATCATAAAACAAGTCAATCAAAACAATACATGGATTCGAGAAGCCAACCACTTCAACCCTCAACCAATGATTCCACCTCACGTTCAGACATCACTAACCATCACCATATTGGTCTCTAACCACAATTTCTAGGGCTCTAGAGCATTTGTTCCAACCAAGGCTTCCAGGAATAGTAACCCAACCCACAGGTGTCATCAGTCTTCTAGATTTCTTTGTCCAACCAGGGCTTTGAGGACTAGTAACTCAACCCACCAAGGGATTCCAGATCATTTGTCCAACCAAGGCTTTTAGGACTAGTAGTGCAACCTAAGTTGTTACAACGATTCTAGAGAATGTTTCCAACCAAGGCTTCGGGAAACTAATAACTCAACCCACAACTAAAGGCACAATAAAACAAATGAGAAAAAAATGTAAAACCTACAACACCATGACTATCCAGGAAATTGTAAGGCTAGGCAAAGCGACTATCAATCCAAGCAATCCTCCATGACAATGATAGATAATAACCAAATAACCAATTGCATATGTCATGCATGCCAAAAATAGCAAGCAAATCATACATGCAACTCGGTACCTGCAAGTAAAATCTCTTATAGCTACTGATATCGATGTCCTCTTGTGCTTTCCTAATTTTCCTTTGCCTTATTGCTCCAAATCTAAAGTATGTCACACTTGTCCAAGAGTGTGTGTGTGTGTGTGTGTGAGAGAGAGAGAGAGAGCTCCAAAACTTAACTGATCAAAATTCATGAACCGATCCTCATAAGCCTTTTTATCAATGAGGCCTCTATTTTCTTCACTTTCCATTATTTTCGTTCAATTTCCTTCTCACATGTAACCTATGACCTCTCACCTTCCTTTTCTCCTATTTTCCATTATTTTCATAAACAAATGTCATTTTTCCTTTCTAAATCCTTATTCAATGCCTTTTCCTATTTCCATAGTAATTAATTAATCACAAGTGATCCCCATCATTATGTTCTTGTCCAACATTCAACTTGGATTACTTGTCCCGTGACCAAGGTCTTATTTTACCTTTATTAATTTTTACATGGATTTTTACGTGGGCTCTTACAAATATCGTCAACATTTCTCAATAGATTTAGATAATAAGAATTCATTGCAAATTACACTATCAAGCAATATATGAATGGATTCTGCCCAAACCTTAAAATTAAAAGGGAAAACCAAGAAAAAAATTTAATGGTCCTAATAGATATGAGAAACACTCATAATTTGGTTGACAGAAATATTACAAAGAGTTTGAATATTCTAATATATCTAATGTCGAAATATGAAATTTATGGTAGAAGATGGGAAAAAAATTAAAGAAATAGGGAAATTCCATAAAGTTAGATTATATATTCAAAACTACAATTTAGATTTCGAGTCTAGGAGGAGTGGATGAAATCTTGGGCATCCAATGGCTACAAAATTTAGGAATGTACTCCATCAACTCTCCAAAACACTTTATAAAGTTTGCATGGAAACAAAAAGCATAAGTTATATGGGTTCCAACCACCTCAAAATCAAATTTTATCCTGCCTCTTGGAATTGTTGTCATTGATGGAAAAGGAACATCAAGAGTAGCATGGAATGTCTATTCTGCTTGATGGATTGGATGTGTTTGTTGAGGTATGCTTAGTTGGTGAGGTGTTGTGATGCAACTTGTTAGTAGCAAGGTTGAGCAAGGAATGTTTAAGAGATTATTATGTAACAACAATTAGTTGAAGACATGCAAGGTAAGGCAATGCGATGTATTGATTTATGTTTATATTGATGCTATGTTGTGAAGGAGTTGTGATCATTATTATTGAACTATTTTCATATATTTATGTTTTTATTGAATTCTTCATTACTATATTGTTGAGCATAGTCATGCTTTATGACAATGCATGTTAAGCTAACTACATAGTTAATGTATACAAAAATGAACAAATATTGTTATGCCTTGGTGGTGAAAAACTTGCTTTCATATGTTGTTATTTCATTTTGAGATAATTGCGTGTTGATGATGTTGAATATATTGTTATGGAAAAAGAGCTACGAGATATGCCAAATATGCAAGAACAATTGGTAATAGAACAGAGGAGTAGCAAAGTATCATGGCATAGTTGTTGTATGAAAAATTATGTCAATAGGTGCATTGAGTTATGTTTTTTTTATGCATTAGTTATGGAAATGTAGTTCCATATTTTGAGTTGGTTTGTTATGAGAGAATTTTATGTTGTGGAGTTTGTTGTGATGCAAGGAAAATACATGATGCAAGGCAAGGTAATGAAGAATGTTGTTATGATTTTGATGTTGTGATGTTATAGTTGTTGATGTATTGCCAATGTATGTTGTTGTTATCACTCAGGTTGTTCCCTGCTTCCTAAAGGGAATACGGCCGAGGTAACCACTGACCAATCTTGTAGTTACAGGTCCTAGCCTACCTGCAACCAGAGAGGGCTCTCTCTTTACAATTTAGCTTTGTTTGATGAGTGTTTTAGGCTAGTTATGATGCATTGTTTGTTTTGAATTTGGTGGGTTGATGAATTCATATAGAACTGAGGTATAGATTTACAGGACAGTTTGTTCCATTGGGCAATGGAGTTGAGGTATTTGTGCTTTTGAAAGTGGATTTGTGAAGACAGAGTGTTGCTGCAGAGAAATTTAGGCATGTGTGAAACAATTTATCAGATTTGTTGGTGAAATTGGGGATTTAGTGAGTGAAAGGCAGTTAAGAATCTTTCACTATGCTAATGAAGAAACATGAAAGTATTGCTTAAGAACAGTTAAGAATTCTTAAACAGTATTCACCATGTTAGGATAAGTTTAGATATGATCAATTAAGAATTCATATCCATGGCTAATCCAGCAGAAAACATATTTAGAAATAGAGATTGAGCATAGGGTGTTTGAAACAAATCCTAGGCTATTCTTTTTCTCTACTTACTAAGATTATGAAAACATAGAAGTTATGGAATAAACAGGAAACACATACACTCGTAAGAGAAACTTATTGATTCAGCAAATGACACAAGAATTCTGCAACAAGACAGAGCTTTACATATCCATCTTCAGACAGCGTTGGAACCAGAAATCTCCATCAGCAATTTTTATTATCAAAAAGTCTTCAGTATACAACAGAGCTCTTCAGGAAGAATTGTATTAGAACTGACCCTCAATGCGTTATCTGAGGGGATATATATACAAAAATAGGGTATAAAATATCTCAGAAGAAAGTTATGGTGCAATAAATTGCACCACCAACTCTCCTACAAAAAGTAAATGACAACATAAATATAGCTTTTAATGCTGAGGTAGCCGACATTCTTCTGTCAGATAGATTTGACTTTATGGCTCTGGAAAGTAGGCCGTAGCAGTGCTTTTAATCCTGCGTTAATTTTAGCCTGCTATTTGGGTGTATTGCTGAGTCATCTGTATGCTGCTTGCTGTATGCCTGCTGACCTGTTTGCTGACCTGTACGCTGATCTTTCTCCAAAAAAGGCAAAAAGCAAAGTGGAATTATCTAGGCAAAATCTCCAACATTGCTTGCCACCAATCAGCTGGGGGTAGCTGATGTCTCCTCATTTTAACCACTGTCTCATCTGCCTCTGTATGTCTATAAAAGTTAGGAGGGACTCCGAACAGATGATTTATTTCATGTTCAATGAAGAACAGATTCTCCAACTTGTCATAGAGGGATTGCCCAGAGGGAGGCCCTGCTTCTTCTGTGGAGCTGCTGGATGCTGTGATCTGGTTTTCAACATAATTGTTTATCCTTGTCATATACTGATTATATGACAGCAGCTGTTCTGTGCTAGTCACTAGGCTTGGCAGTCCCTTGTCCTGTAGAATAGCCATTTTAGCTCTAAATTCATTTATCTCAACCTTCATCTCCTAACATTTCCTCTCCAGTGTCTGAGTAAAATTCCTTAATGTTAGTACCTTCTTGGCTGTGAGGATTGTATCTGTTCTGCTGCTTATTTGTAGAGCAGCCAATTCCTCTCTAGTGAGGTTATTGAGAAAATGAATCATTTTGGTGGCCTGCTCAGGCATTATTCCCAGGGCTGTCCTGGCTCTCTGAATCTCTACATGAGCTATTTCTATTAGCTCCACTTGTTCAAAAATTGCCTGAATGGACCTCCATTGGTCTTGTATAGATTGACCAATTTTGGCCCAAATAATCTTCTTTATTTCTGCTAGGGTTTTACCTAGCATCAACTCTTTTTCT
>APFE031356723.1:7697-18036 GCA_000404065.3 Pinus taeda | reverse complement strand
TTCGATAGTTCTGTGAAGAATATGCAATCTCATTGAGAATTCTATTGCATTTTCCTTCTAGGTTTATATTATTTGATGCCCTCTAGGATGGCACATCTCTTGTTTGAAAACAAATGAAACATTTTACAAATTTGAGCACTCAATGGAAATGTTGAGAAATTCAAAAGTAATGATTAAGCCCCTACCTGCTAAATTCATAAAGTGGTTGAGGCAAGATACAAACAACAGAATTATCTCTCCTCCCTTCAGCAACAAACCCTACATGAAGAATGCACATAATCATTGTATAACATTGCATTGTATCTTTAATAAAAAGAAAAGAAAAAAGCGCAATAATCTCATAATATTTCAATTGAGTTAATCACCTTTTACAAATAAATTGTAACAAAACAAATCAGTTCTTGCTAAATTACCTAATACAAAAAAATTGGAACATTTACATCTTTACATCATGACAAACACATATTGTAATAAATATTTCTTCATATCTTGATACCATCAAGTTCATCGTAAAAACATTATCAACATACCCTTCAAATTCAATGTAAAATGCTTATCAATATACTAAGATTTTTCTCAAAGCTATAGCAGACTTGCCCATTTTGATCCCCTATCATTTTTCAAAGGATTGACTCAAAATCAAAAGACAACTCTTCATAAAAGATATGTGCAATCATGCATGCCAAGTCTCGAAAGGCTCAAAAAAGGCCTTTCAAGACCTTATCTTCTAGATCAGGTAAAAAATAATCTTCCCCAATTAGTGCATAAGGCTAACTTGTCCTAACATATAGGAAATGTTATGGTCTTGAGCTAGAAGCGATGGTACTTGCCAAGTGTAAGCATTGTGAAGTATTTGCATTCTAACTGAACATAGTCCTGGCTAGATATTTCATGTATTTTCTAACTAAGTTCATATAGGCATTCCATTCTTCATACAGATTATGTTCATTATGTACTCTACACTTTGTCCACTCACAAGTCTACATGGAGTTTATCCTCATCATCCAAGTTTTGTTCAGCTCTTGAATCCTCCCAAAGATATTCTTCATGAGCATCATAAATGTTAGATGCTTAGCCCAAATGTTCAATTTATGATGTTGATATGTCAGCAGGTCCAAATTTCCTTCTTGCACTGTTATCCACTAAGTTTTTTTGACAGAGAACTCTAATTTATATCTAATGCTTCCCCCACTATAGCAAGAATTTCCAATAAACCATGAGAAAAGTTGTAGTATACTTCCATGTTGATATCACTCTTTTCTACAAGCAATTATAAAATTTAATAGTGAGTCCTTCAAAGGACCATGATTATCTTTTGGAGAAATGTCCAAATTGTTGAAGAAAATGTAACTAGGTTCGGTCTTCATAATGACATGTAATTATGACTAAATGATGTAATAAAAAGAACAAAATTATTATTGTAAACTTGCTTCATGGGTTTCGTGAGCAAATGATTTTAGAATAATAGGATTTGTCATTTAGAGTCTAGAATTATGTCATGTATGAAGAGCTCTTCTTGAGCCTATGTTTAATGTATACAAGTCTATAGAAATGTCTAGAAGCCCTCCAAAGACAAGCACAATCCCTCTTGAAGAAGTCAGCTTGCAAATTGAATTAAAGGAAGATCATGTCAGCTTGCATCAATAGACACATATCTTGACACTGTCATGTCCGCTTAATATGTGGGTCGAACTACTATAAATACCCAACTAGGGTCTTTGCAAAAGGACAGTGCAGAACTTGGATTTATCTGATGTTTCGGAGGGCAGTCACACGAAGGGTTTTGTATGCCACAGTGAGGTAATTTCAGAAGTTTGCCCATGGTGCAGTATGTGGATATCTCTGTATTTTTCAGATGAGTTATCTTTGTATTTTTCGAATGAGTAACACTATCTCAGCATACATTCTAAATGCAGTTACAGTCTCGGTGATCACTGTCTTGACATACCTTCTAGACGCAGTCACAGTCTTCACATATTTGTGATGAAGAGGATCTCGGCGATCCTACAGTGATATACCCTGTCTCGGCATACATTCTAGACGCAGTCATGATCTCGGCATGGATGTAATTATGGTCTCGGAATAGATACAGTCATGATCTTGATGGAGACATAGTTCCTAGGTCATGATCTTGATAAAAATCTTGGTTCAACTCTCATATATGTATATATACATATCACTGTATAGGGATCTCGTTGTTATGGTGAAGATCTCGGTGAAGGTACAACAATGGTGCAGTAGTAATGATCTCGATGGTGCAGTAGTGATGGTCTCAGTGTTGTAATAGTGATGACTTCAATAGTAGTGATTATGATCTCAGCAATATTAGAGAAGAAGGATTGGTGTCTTGATCTTGGAGTGGCTAAATAGGTCAAGGGTCATGGTCTTGGTATTCGTCAATTGGAATCTCTATAAGAAGAATTTGTGCGGGTTTTTCTCTCAAAGAGTGAGAGGTTTTGACCCTGGCAGAAAGCCAACATCTTGTGTTCTTGTCTCTTTTTGTCTTGGTAACTATTTGATGAAGTAAAAAAACACACTCTAATAAGAACAAGAGAATCTTCTTCAACATGGTATCAGAGCTAAGGTGTTGAAGTCAAAGGAAGGGCAGCAAAGAGACATTGAAGGATCAAGTTTCAAGAAAGGCATCAAAGCAAGTTGAAGGTTATCAAAGAAAAGGATCAAGATCTACATTGAAGAATAAAACCCTGATTTTGATCAAACCCTAGATCGAAGAAGCATTCTACAACAGCAAGAGCTTTTGTTTCCGTAGTCATCATCGAAAGGCCACCAAGACCCTCATCAAGTTATCTACAAAGCAAGGTAGCTCAAAGGACCTTAAAAATGAAGATCACATAATCTTGGACAAAGTCGAAACCCTAGAAGTAGTTCTGATCTACACTACAAAAGAAGGCAAAGCATATTGAAGGCGAGAAGGCATTGTCATCATCTTGAAGGTTATAAAACAAGCAAGGATCATCTCCTTGCCCTAGAAGAAGATCTTCCAAGGAAGCAACAAATCACCCTCATCAAAAGGAGTAACCTTTTGAAGAAAGGCTTTTTCATTTGAAAGAAGATCATCTGAAAGGAAGCTCTAATACATCTTCTTCAACCATCATCAAAGTAATCAGGTAGAAGAGTTCATCTTCACTTGTCAAGTAAGTATCTTTCATTCTGTAATCAAGTTTGGTTAAATGACTTTGTGTTTGCAAGGAGATCTATAAATTGGTTGGGTCATTGAAATTCCTTGCATAAGAAAAGAGGATAGATATTGTCCCCGAAAGAGAAGTCATTGATATCTATGGAAAAGCCTTTGAAGGTCAAGCATTGTTTGAATGCATGAGAAAGGATCAAGGGACTCATAGGATTCTGTTGAAATTAGTCAAAGGTCCTCTAATCCCTATGTAGCAGAAGAAGATACATCAAAGAGATATATGAAATGCTAGAATATATATTCTCTGGAAATGCAGAAAAGGTCATATCTTTTAGACCTGATCTACACAAAAGTAAAGGTATCAAAGAATGAAGGGATATCTTCACAAGATCTCAATTGGGAGAACTATGGCAGATGATAAGAAGATAATGTTGTTTTTAAATACATTAACTGATCAGAAAGATAACAAGTGCCCTTGGGACAAGAAAGTTACCTCATTTAACAACTTGTGGTATCTATGCAAGATAGAAAAAGGACAAGTTGTGGACAAAAGTGTTAAAGGGAAGTTTCGTCCAATGTGGAAAAAGTCGAAGTCGGGATTAAATCGGCAAGGGTCCAAAAGTTGAAAAAGTCGTTAAAGTCGAGAGTTTTTCGAAAAAGTCGTTAAAGTTAAAAAAAAATACAAAAATATTCATTTTTTTTAAATCCGGACTTTTTCAATAAAATCCCGATTTTTTCAAACAAAAAAAAAAAATCATTTAAAAAATACCACGATTTTTTGGAAAAAGTCCCGATTTAATCCCGACTTTTTCGATTTAATCCCGACTTTTTCGACTGGGAAAAAATCGGCAAAAAATCGGCCGATTTAATCGGCCAACCAAAAAAATCGAAAAATCGAGATTTAATCCCGATTTTTTCCCTACTTTTTCCACACTGGTTTCGTCCTCAAGCAAGACATAACAGTATAGCTAAGATTCAACGCTATGGAAAGAAAGCTCATATCACCAAAAATATGGAGGTCGTTGAAAAGGACCAAGGAAAGAGGGAGTAACAGATCTCTACTATGTTTGAGATGGTCTCCTTCACAAAAGGGTCTTATCATAAGCTCCTAAATCTTTTGTTATAGATATACCATGATGAATAATAAGATACATTGTGGCATCATGGAAGCATTAGAAACAAGAGCTTGTGACATCACCATGGGAATCATGAAGGACAGAAGGAACAAAATCCATGGCAGTCAAACATGAAGGATATAGCTCTTGGGAACCTCATTGGACATTGAAAGAAAGGATGAAGTCATCCAGGACAAGGCTCATCATGCATTATGTCAAAAAGGAAACATCTACCAGATGGGCATATGCAAGATTCTCTGATGGAATCCTCATCAGAGGGTTCAATAACCTAGAGAGGAAGCAAGTGTTTCATCAAGAACTCCAACTTGTGGAATTCATGGATGATGGTATGATGACATAAGAGATGAAGCAGATCAAGGGGTCGAAGACACTTCAATCAAGGAAGCTATTGACAGAGGCATCGATGACCTAAAAATAAAATGACATATGTGTTGATTTGGGGTAGCATCGGATGTGCTCTAGCCATGAAAATTGTTGGAGAGGCTAAAGCACATGAGATCTCCAAGACTCATAAATGGTTTGGGGAAATTCCACCTGGTTAGAGAGATATTAAAATAATTAATATTTTTAATGGAGATCCTAAGTCTAAACTTAGGAAAATTAAAATATTAATTGGCATTAATATAAAACTGGGGGAGAATGTTCTAAATGACATGGATCAAGCCAAATCTAATCTTAGTCGTTGATTAGAGATTTAATTTCAGCCGTTAAAAACTCCACAAAAAAAGTATAAGAGGAGGCTTGAGGGTCAGTTGGAGACACACCAAGATAGATCAGTCAGTTCGATTTTCTGGAGCAGGGTTTGCTAAGAAAAATCGAACAAGTGATCAGAGATGCAGCGAGGGGCAGTAAGTGCATAGCAAAGAAGCAGAGATAGTGTCGAGGTATCAGCGCTGAGGTAGAGGAGGCTACGTAGAGCCAGCAGGAGCCACGCGGAGGGCCAGAGTGACTGCGCAGCAGCTAGCAGGGCCTACATGGGTGACACAGAAGGCCAAAAAGCCAGTGCAAAGCAACAAAAGGCTAACACAGGTGGCTTCTGAGTGACACAGGGGGCTTGAGAGTTGACGCAGAGCTTCAGAGAAACGTCAGAGAGAATTTTGTGGAGCAAACTTGTTGAATATCTACTTCCGAAGAGAGGTATTACTGTCGAATAGATTTCTTTGTTGGGTGAGTCAGTTTGGCACCCTAGTTGTACTCAAGAAATCTTCTTAATAATAAAACCCTTAGAACTACTGCACCGGTTTTCCCATGTTGGGTTTTTCCGAGGACGATTGTCCAAAAATAACGGTGTCCCTTGTGTGTTTGTCTGTTATTTCAGTTGATGATCTGTAGATGGTTGAGACTGCATTTGTGTTTATTTCAATATCTATATTTATAAATAACTTGTTAATGGAATAAACAAGTAGGAGAAATTAAACTAGAAAATGCAGTAGGGATTTCTAACATGTTAGGCATAGAAATTTCAACAGTATGTATGCTTGTGTTTAATATTATAAAGTCGTGTCATATGGTTGCACGTAACATGGATCACTACTTCTATCTTGAGAAGCATGATCAAGGGAAAAGGATCTCGTCCTCTAAAAGGATGCAGGAAGGCATAAGTCGCACTAGATGAAATCAACATAATATGTCCTCATATGAAGTATGAGGTGGTTGACTACAATTACGGAACTCTGATTGGAAGAGCCTGGGAATGGAATGTGTAAGGAAGGAAGAGATTGTGAGATATGCAACCATGATGAAGGCAATCAACATCCCAAAGACCAAGAAGATTTGACTAGGAAATCTCCCAGAAAGATATGAAGACTTTGATGGAAGTCTGAAAAAGATGGAGACCCTTGACAATGGATATCTTTGGGAGATGTGTCAACATGTATGCAGGATGTTGATACCTACAGGAAGATGTCATGATGAAGAGCCATCTCGTAAGGTACTATTTGACTTAATGTTATGTTTTGATTTCTTGAATAATATCTGGATGAGTTCAACAGGGCTATTGGAACAAGAGTTGTAAGTGTAAGTACAACTAGCATTCATGTGGTGGATGGAAATTCTTGAAAGAAGCATGATAAGGAAGAAGTAGCCATATGAAGAAGGTTCCAAATATGTACCAAGAAGGCCACTTTCCATGAAGAAAGGAATGACATGATGAACCAAGGAGTAAAGTGATTGATGGCTAATGCCCTACAAAGTAGCTCAACTGAATTTCATGACATCAAGGAAAGAAATTGATCAAGCAGTTGAAGGACCCACGGAGAAGAAGTTGTTGATGAAAAGAGAGTCCCCAATTGAGAGGGAGCTCTAACAATTCACTAATTACGAGGGAGATTGGGCAAGTCCCTGATCAGAGGGAGCTTGGGTACATTCCTTTATAGGAATGGGCATATCTTCCCTAGTTGAGAGGGAGAGATAAACACAACATTCTTGTCTTCACTTGGGAAGAAAGAATGGAGGGTTGGGTAATCATCTGGCATACAATGCTCTTTGAGGATCTGTAGCGCATCCAAGATAAGAGTAGGCAAGAGGACCAATATTCTTTGAGGGTTGGGAACCCACGATAAGAATAGTCCTAAAAGGTCATACGCGGTGAATACCCAAGTGGGTATGTACCTTGAGAGACAATGATGAAGGTGTCTATAGTCATTGGTCTCGCCAACATTGTGCTCTGATTTGATGAGAGATAGAGCTGTCAGTCAAGGCCTTGCTGTGGAAACAATGTTGGTTACTATGATGCTATACAAATGGGTTACCAATCAGATTCATCTTATGAGAAATTCTTCAGATTGAGAATGACCAAGTACCATTATGAATACCTCCCTAGTTGAGAGGGAGTGTTGAAGAAAGTGTAACTAGGTTCGGTCTTCATAATGACATGTAATTATGACTGATATAAATGATGTAATAAAGAGAACAAAATTATTATTGTAAACTTGCTTCATGGGTTTCATCAGCGATTGATTTTAGAATAATAGGATTTGTCATTTAGAGTCTAGAATTAATGTCATGTATGAAGAGCTCTTATTGAGCCTATGTTTAATGTATACAAGTCTATAGAAATTTCTATAAGCCCTCCAAAGACAAGCATAATCCCTCTTGAAGAAGTCGGCTTGCAAATTGAATTAAAGGAAGATCACGCTGGCTTGCATCAATAGACACATCTCTTAACACTGTCATGTCCACTTAATATGTGGGTCGAACTACTATAAATACTTAGCTAGGGTATTCACAAAAGGATAGTGCAGAACACAGATTCATCTGATGTTTCGGAGGGCATTCATAGGAAGGGTTTCATACGCCACAGTGAGGTAATTTCGGAAGTCTGTCCATGGTGCAGTATGTGGATATATCTGTATTTTTCAGATGGGTTACCTTTGTATTTTTTGGATGAGTACCATTGTCTCAGCATACATTCTAAACATAGTTACAGTCTCGGTGATCACTATCTTGACATACCTTCTAGACGCAGTCACAGTCTTCGCATATTTGTTATGAAGAGGATCTCGGTGATCCTATAATGATACACCCTATCTCGACATACATTCTAGACGCAGTCATGATCTCGACATGGATATAATTATGTTCTCAGAATAGATATAGTCATGATCTCAGCATAGATATAATTATGGTCTCGAAATAGATATAGTCATGATCTTGATGGAGACAAAGTTACTAGGTCATGATCTTGATAAAGATCTCGGTGCATCTCTCATCCAAAGAATCAAAAAGTTGAACACCATTTGATAAAATGGGAAACTTTAGAATTCCCAAAACATTGGACTGTTAATCATCCCAGGCCTCAACTTCCAATGAATATTACTTCCGCCAATATTACAGAAAATGCTTCTTGTGCAGTCATATCTTTTCCACGAAGATCAACCATCGATCGTCAAGGAATAGAAGCTGCCTGCAAAATGTCAAAATATTATAGAGATCCCTCTACTGTAGATACTGCTTGTTCATCATCCTCTTCCTGTCGTCACTCACAGCTTTTTGAACTCGCCCAACTTGTAAATTTTTCATCTCTAGAAGTAAAGTGTCCTGAATGTACAAACATCATCAATCTTTTGAGTTTAGCAGAACAAAATATCCATCTGCATCATAATCCCAGAACTGGCACTGCTCCTCCCTCCACTTCTATCAGTTCATGCCCAAATCCTAAATGTTCAGACATACCTTTTCCACATGAGTCTGAGCCAGATACTGATCATGTCCTCATGATACATTCAATAGAAGAAGAATATCCCAGGCTTACACAAATGATCTGTCTGATGAGACCTGCAAAGCCTAGATATGGATTGGGAAAACTAGAAATGTCAGAACTGATTCCTGAGTGTCGATTCAAACAGATCCCCTCTGACTACAAGAAACCAGCAGTCATGGAGATGCATAAATTCTTTGCACTCATGGATGGATGTCCAAAATCACAGATCAGTGCACAGTGGATGAAAGAAATGTTAAATTGGGATTTACTCACAAATCCCCAGGCAGATGAATTTGACAAAGGATACACCCCAAATCAAAAAAGAAAAATGGCTATAGATTGGAAAAGATATATGGAGAATACCAATGAATGGATATCTTTCTATTCTTGGAAAGATAAAATAGCTCCTATAAATGTTCTGACTGGTAGCTCTTCCAGCAATGTTCCTGATAAACATGGGTGGACTGCACTTGATGGCTCCATAGTGGAAACTTCCACTACTTTTCCCCCATATAAAGGAATAATTTTAGGAGAAAAATCCAATGCAGCCAAAGCCATTCCTCTTGTCCAGAAAGATGACAACGCCTTAGGAATCGATGGAAGGATTCAAAAGGCCAGTGAACAGATAAATTGGACAAACACTGCTCTAAAAGGTCTGGAAATGAACATTGCAAAATCAGATGAAGTAAAGAAACAGATTGATATTGTACAGTCCTCTTTTAATAGTGTAAATTCTTGTTTAAATAGCATTCAGTTTGATTCCAGCATGACTCGATCATACACCAAAGAGTCATTGACAAAGATTGAAGAATTGGGAGAAAGTCTAGTTGGTCACATTGACATAACTAAGACAATCCTCACTGGCTTAAATGAAAAGTTTAATAAGATGCAGATCACAAAAGTAGAAAAGCCAGTCCCCAATTCATTTTTGGTTAAAAGAAATATCCAGATTGAACATACAATGAAAAATGTTGAAAAATTTCCTTTGCTGTTTCCCAAAGAAACCAAAGAAGAAGGATCTGAAAAGATCACAATAGCTTCTTTATTCGAAGAACCAAAAGCTCAAATCCTCCCGATTTATGAGCCTCTTGAGCATAGACAGCCCCTTGAGCATAGATATAACAGATACTCTGCACCTGATATAGAAGGAAAAGGGAAAATGCCAGAAGCACATACTTTTTTCCCTGATTCTCATAGAGAATGGAATATAGACAACATGAGTGTAGGCCAAATACGTCAAATGATTGACATCATGTATACAGAATACAAACTCATGTGTTTACGAGGAAAATCAGAAGTAGATGCTTGTAAAACTATCATTCAGTGTTTTGTCGCACGGATTGACACGACAACGCTCAGACCGGGGGCTGTCACTCCGATCCCCGATCCCTCCGTTTAAGCCTGTCTCCCGCGGCTAAGGGGGGTAGACCCTGTGAGATAATGAAGACCAACTGTCGACCAGCTGGTTGGGAGACACGAGACACGATAAGACAAACACTAGATAAATTCGATTTCAGCAGACCAGTGCCTAAAATGATTACTTGTTAAATGATGTAGAAAACATGAAACGTAAACAGAATCATTTGTCATCAGCTAGGACGACATTCAGCAACTGAAAACTTCGACAAGATAAATGCATGAAACCACCACGAGAATCGTAAATTAACCAGATATCAATATTCGGTGTCTCGACTTGAAAATTTTAGATCTCAGCATGAAAGATAACGACTAAAAAAACAACTGAATCCAACAAAAATTAATTTTCCACGAATGAAAATTTTTATAGGTTTTCTTAAAACAAAACTTAAAATTTAATCCTAAGTCCTAAAAAAAAAAATTTATTTGATTTTT
>APFE031356719.1:32956-46832 GCA_000404065.3 Pinus taeda | reverse complement strand
CTATGTTATCCAGAAGATGCGGGATGAATTTCCCCAATGAAATCTAATCCCCACTGCTGAAAAGGAGCGCTCACTTCGATAGGCTTGAGTGGAAAAGGCTGTGATTTCTATTTTCCTTTGAAAATTTGACACATATGGCAGTGCTTTACCATCTTATGCACATCAACAAACAAAGTAGGCCAATAGTATCCTGCTCTCAAAATGTTGTTAGTTGTTGATTTCCAAAAAAGATGACCACCACACTCTCCTCCGTGGAAATCTTCCATGGCTTTCTTTGCCTCCTCTTCCACCAGGCAGTTTAACAAAATGCCACTGGGATCTTTCCAATACAGTGCAGAATTTAAGATGCAAAACTTGGCAGCTTTCAATTTAAGTGTTCTCGCTTGGTTTCTAGCCATGCCAAGTGGTGGTGATAGATTTTGCAGCACATATATTATATCAGAATACCATGGTGACAACGCAAACATTTCGGATACCTTAATTGACGTTCCTTTCTCATTATCATCGGTCAGGGCAGCGATCAGATTTATGTCCAATGCATGCAAATTTGATTTAGCCATTAGCTTCACCAACCCATGTCCTTTGATAAGCTTTGTAGGCTTTATCTCCACATCGTATTCTAGCAAGGCTGCAATCCATTTTCCTCTTCTCCCTTCTGGATCGGTCTGTACCAAAACATCCTTTACAGCGGTATTAGGAACATAGGCCAGAATGTGAGAATGTAGGATATATTCCCGGAAATCTTTCAATGCCTTCACCAAGGCTAGGGCTTGCTTCTCAATGATGTTATACTTTAAAGATGCATCTCTTATAGCTCTGTTGAAAAATGAAATGGGTCTTTCATGACCCTCTCTCTTCTACAATAATACTGCTGCCATAGTATGCTCCGAAGCAAAAGAAAATACTATGAAATCCTGAGTATAGTCCAGGCTTACTAGAACTGGAGCTGAAGAAAGGGCCAATTTGATCAAGTTGAAATATTTTACCACCTCATCGGTCCATTTCACTTGGCTGTCATTTTTAAGCATGTTGGTCATTTCTTTCAAGTTTTCTGTAAGATTGGGTACAAAATGACGCAGAAAATTCATCTTACCATTGAATGATTGTATTTCCTTTTTGTTTCTGGGCAGATGGATTTGTTGAATTGCTTGCACACGTGCTGGTTCTATACGAATGCCATCTTTTGAAATGATGTGCCCAAGTAATTTTCCTTCTTCCATGGCGAACAAGCTCTTCTTAGGATTCAGTGATAGACCATATTTCTCGCATTTTTGAAAGACAACTGTCAGGTGATGCATGTGTTCTTCATCAGAATTCGAAAAAACCATCAAGTCATCCAATTACACCACCAAAAACACTTCCTTCTCATTTTCAAACGCCAAGTCCATTGCCCGTTGAAATGTGACACCTGCATTTTTTTAAACCGAATGGGATTTTGGCATAGTGAAAGGTTCCTCATGGAGTGGTGAATGTTGTCTTGTCTCTACCATCTTCATGGACAGAAATTTGGTTATATCCAGAATAACCATCAAGCAGCGACATACGAGATGCCCCCACTACTCGCTGAAGTATATGGTCCATCTTGGGCAGCAGATAGTTTTCCTTCAATGAGACCTTATTTAGATTTCTAAAATCAATGCATAGGCGGATCTCACCGGTCTTCTTACATACAGGCACTAAGTTAGATATCCAATTTGAAAATTTGATGGGAACAATGATACCTGATTTGAACAACCTATTTACCTCCTTTTCGATGGATGGAAACAACTTTGGATTGATCCTCCTCATCTTTTTTCTAAATGGTTTTTGGTTGGGCTTGATAGGTATCGTATGCTGAATTATATTTGTATCATAGGTCTTTAAATCAGAATAATTCCAAGCAAATACATCTGCAAATGTAGCCATCAAACTGATATATTTGTCTTTGATCTTTGGCAGTAATGCTTTAGACAATTTTACCAACTTTGGATTGGCAGTTGTACCGATGTTGACCTCTTCTACACCCGTTTCTATCGGCAGCAATGTTGGTTTGTGGGCTACATCATCCTGATCAAAATGTTCTTCTAGAGGTATCAAGCTTTTAGGAATGATGTTATTCTTCAGCTACATTACGTCCATTTGATTGATCTGCACTTCATCTATACCATTCCCTTTGTCTTCATCATTTTCCACATCGATTGAGGTTTCTTCGAACTTGCCTTTGTTGAGTAGAAAATCTTTAATCTCCTCGTCATCTTGAAACACTTACCAATGTCGCTGATTTTCTGGAATGGTTGGACAGTGCTTGACATGGATTTCAAATTTATTGTTGGAGTTCATGGGGATCTTCAAGCTGCTCACTGCCTTGGCAAGAGCATTATCAATACTATTTTGTATACGAGGCACACATGTCAAGGTGTATTCGGAAAACAAATTCAAGATGTCCAAAACTGCATTTCGATAGGCCCGCATCCTAGGATGTTTTGCTTGATATTCACCTCTGACCTGTTTTATTACCAACTCGGAGTCACCATATATTGAAATCATCTTTGCATTCAGCTTTCTAAGAATTTTCAGGCCAGCAATCAGAGCTTCATATTCAGCTTCATTATTGGAACATTCGAAGGCCAGCTTGTAGGAGCAAACTCTCATGCTGCTAGGTACCTTGTTTGGGGCGAAGAAAGGACTGCGTACCCAAATGCCAATACCAGCTCCATCATTTCCTACTACTCCATCAAAATCCATGGTCCATAAGACTTCTTCCTCCTCTTGTAAGTGCTGAAAATCAGTTTGTTGTGCCTTGTCTGCTTGCCGCCCATCGTTTTCAGCTGACTGCCCAATCTTTTACTGCTTTTCTTGTCTTTATTTTTTCAAAATATCTCTAAAATTTTCTGTTATATCCGGAATGTCATCTGCTTCTACCATCTGACTATCTATCTCATTTAAACTATCTGAAAACAAAACACAAGACTCTAAATATGTATGTACATAGTTAATGGGATGATTTATCGGTTTCTCCTTGCTTGTGATCATATATTTCATCTTTTGTTCCCGATATAACTTCCTCATTTGTCCAAACACTGGGATTGTTGCATAGGAGAAATCCATCTATAGTGTCCCTTTCAATTTTGCTACCCAAGACCTGGAAAGAAGCATGCCAAACCTTGGAGGAATATCTGCTACCGCCACATCCATCAGGACATTTTTCATAGGAAGCTGATTCAAACTCACAACCAAGTCTTTGATGAGACCTATACATCCTACTATGCTAGAATCGAATGAATAAAGATCACGATATTGTCTAGTGATATCCAGACGAAGCTTATCCATGATAGCCTTGGGCATGAGATTGTGAGACGCTCCGGAATCGAACATGGCATTATGTAAAATGAAATCATGCAACCTCAAACTGATGTAGAAAGGGGGCACCTCGTTGTCACGATACTCACCATTTGATGTTGGTCCAAAAATCAATCCAGGCTAATCCTCTTCTACATTTACCATGTCGGACATTGAGTCCCAATTCAACATTTTAGAAATCTGTCCTTTATAAATGTTGTTCTTCATTACTTCAGTCAAGGGGATGGATATCTTTAACTTAGAAATCTCGTTCTCTAGGCTAAAAGTGGGAGTTTTTTCTACCTCCTTGACTGGGATCTCCTTCCTTTCTTCTTCCTTTGAGGTGGCAGGTTGTTGTGATTGCTCTGCAGGTTTTGATTGGATGCTCTCTGGACCAACCGCCTCCTTTCCTTTTCTTTGTGAAACTGATAAATCATTATTTGTTTTTTCACCCTCCCTCTTTTTCTGAATTGGTATGGCCAGCACATCTCTGTTTCTAAGTGAATATCATTGTTCTTGTACAGATAGAGCATTCATATACCCCCTTTGATATTCTTTTGATTCTTCTTCCAACACATTGTCACTAGCTAGAATAAAATCAGTGTCTTGGTGTGCAGCTGAATTCACTGCACCTTCTTCTTCTTTAGTAATGTAAGTAGGCAACTCATCTGGAATAAAGAGATGGTCTTCTTCACTTATTACATTCCCATCCTTGTCTGACTCTAGTCCATGAACAAAATTTTGTTACAAAGGTGTTTGTATCGATTGTTGTGCAGTCTGCTCTTGAGTTCGCTGATCTCTCTGTCTTATCCTATACTGTGGCTGCAGCTGACCACGAAAGTTAGGATTCCTCACTTGTGATTCTGTCTTGTCAAGTTTTACCCTTTCAAACATCTGTTCTACCTTTTTGAGAAGCTGATCTATTGCAGAAGATTCTTCTTTCACAATGGTATTCTTCTCTGCTTTCGCTCTAGCTCTTTTGGACAACAGGTTCGCCTCAATGCTGACTGCAATTCTCTGCATGTCTTCCATTGTGGCCAGTTCCCTTTCTCTCAACTGATAAGCCATATCAGCATCATAACCATCCAGGAATTTCACCATGGCTAGTCTCACGGGCGGCCTTAGACCATCTGGAATTTCATTGTACACTGTATTGAATCTCATGCAATAATATTGGACTGACTCACCAACGTTTCTCTTCATTTTCTCGTATTTGGATAGAATTTGAAGAGGGTTCTTTTTCACTTCCGAGCGGTTCAAGAATGTTCTATGTAGGTCTTCCAAGGTGGCGATACGTGCAGCCGGTAAACCTTTGAACCATTTCTTCACCTCACATACAAAAGTTTGTACAAAGAGCCTAATTAACACGTTCTCCACAGTGATATCATAAAGTTCACAGAAGTCTTTCATTCGTTCCACGTGTTGCTACGCAGTAATGCCGCTAGGAGAGCCATCAAAGAATGGGATTTTTCTTTGGTAATTAGCGGGTATATCATCTAGAACTTGGGGTAGAACAAGGGGTACAAAACATGCAGCCATCATTTTTTGTGGATTTGGCCTTGGAGGTGTTGGAGGAGTGTGCACAGTTTGCAAGGGGCTTACAATTGGATTTTGGAGCGGTGTCGCAATGTAATTATCAATTAATCTATTAGCTCTCTCTGTTTCGAGGTCTATAAGAAATTGCGGATCAGGGACAGTATAATCAAAAGCCCTTTCGGATTTAGACTCAAACAATGATATCTCGAACCGATCGTCGAACACAAGCTCTTCAAGATACTCAAAAATGTGGGGACATGAATATGATTTGAACACAGGAGTTATGGTGCTCTCTTGACGAAGGAGCCTGGGGATCAAATTGGGGTTTTCGAAGATATGGGGAGGATCCAGGTCTGGATTGGCTCTGGTATATCATCTCGAAGCCTGCGTGCTATTGAGAAAAATCAAAGGACACAACCAACTTGCTCAGCCTTTCCAATCCTAAGCTTGTCATCCAGGAGCTTAAAATTATTAAGAAACACGGGGATTTGATTTAAAACTTAGTCTTTCCCCAGTGGATTCGCCACTATGTTAGCACCTAAATCCACCTCAAGCTGAAGGAAGACAAAATTTAGGTAACCACAAACCACGCTCAGTCTGGTAGCTAGCCCTACCAAAACAGGAGAGGGCTCTCTCCGAGTCACACTCAGTGAATAAGTAAATGAAATGGCCTGAGATGACTTACAATGAACTATTTATCTTAGGCTAGTAAGTGGAAATGAAAATAAGGAGTGATTTTTATGAATTACTGTATTTCTGGGATTTTATGGGACCACTAGACCTCAATGAACAGAGAACTTAAAATGAAGGCACAGATTATTTTGTGAGGCAAGGTAGGCTGAAAGCATAGCAATTTAGTTTAAAAATATGGCGGAATGGAAATATTGATTACGAAGGTGAAAATGGCATGGGCGACATGAATCCCTTTCAACAGAAGAATGAACACTGGACATGAAATTTTCCCACAGGTAGAGCAATAGAATTGAATTCTACCTGATCTCACTTGAAACATTTCACCAGAAATGGATACGAAATGAAACTATGGAACATAAAAAAGAAATGGAGAGAATGATTAATAAAGTGAAAAGGGCATGGACAACATGAATCCTTTTCAACAGAAGAATGAAACAGTGCACATGAAATTTTCCCACAAGTAGAGCAATAGAATTGAATTCTACCTGATCTCACTCCAAAAATTTCACTAGAAATGAATGCGAAATGGAATACAAAACATAAAAAAATACATATGAAACATAAGAGAAACACTTCCTATACTCACAACCACAGGAATCTCATGAAACAGAGTCGCTGCCTTTCATTAATTCTCTGTAAAAATATACAATGCAGAAACAAAGTTCCTTTCCCACAGTCTCCCAGAAGTTACAAGCCAACCAACCCTTTGCAAATAACTTGCATACAATATATAGAATGTGTGAGGAAGAGATAGAATGCCCAGGGGTTGGGAAGTTACTCAAATCATTTCGAAATGGAGATGGAGAGCCAACCATCAGCTACAGGTGCAGCGCTGCAAATATGACATTTGGCTTTGCGGTGACTGTTTGCCTTCCTTCGCCACTTGGATAGAAGCTAATATGGAGAAAAAGCATTTTAAATGCCACATTTGGTGCCAAAAAACTGAAGTGTATATGAACGGGCCCACTTGGAGAAGTCGCGAAACGAAATTTCGCAAAACGGAAGAAAATTGGCAATTTTTCCTCTATGTGCCGCACCATTTTCTCTGTGTCGCGCTACTTTGGGCCTATTTTGGGGAGCTTCCAGGTGCCCACAATGTTCCCAAGTGGGCTTTCTGGAAATCTTGGCCTGTCTGCTTTCTAACCCCATTGGAATTTTTGAATTTGAAGCTCATTTTCCCCTCCAAATCTTCATTCTCCCAAGACTGCATTCTGTGTGTCCAAAAAGTGGCAGAAAGGCCACTTTTGGGTGTTTTTTGACCTTTAGGAGACCCAAGGCTTATCAAAATTTCTAGCCCAGACACCAGTAGATGTATTTATTGATGCTAAATCCAAAAATGCAAACCTTTTCTCGATTGGAGTGCTATAATTTTAGCGCCGCGCACGCTGCACAGGGAGAAAATCCCTGTTTTTCCCCCAAAAAATTTCCCTGTGACCAAAATTTGCCCAAATTTTTTGAGATTTGTGCTGGAATTTCTCTATCGGGTGCTTTGTTGAGTCAAGGAGGCATCAACCAAGATCCTGAGCCTATCTTTCTCTTTTTCCCTTTTTTCCCTTTTTGTGGCTTTCCTCAGTTTTGCTTTCAAACTCCTTATTCGGGCTCTCAAACTCAAGTTTCGTGCCCTGTAATGATGAGCCATGTGTCTCAGCAGTGTGTTGTCTTTGTCAGCCTTGTTCAACATTTTTTCCAGGTGCATGTTGACTCTCTCAAGAACAGACTCACGATCATCCATAACCTATTTCTCCAATGAAGTGAATTCAATCCTCCTCTGCTGGGCAGTTAGGCAATCCTCACGGATGTTCTGCAGCTCCATGATCACATGTTGGTCTTCTAGCTGTTTGTTCCTCTGCTCCAGATATTTGATGACCCATCTGGACCTCTCGAAATTGAGTATCAAGTCTTTCATTTCTGTGTCCTGCTCCTGAATAATCATCCTAAGTTTGGCATTTTCTGCCTCTGTCTCTTCATCCGGAATGAGGATGACACCGATCTCTTGAGCACCTGATGGCTCACCCGAAGGCCCCTCCTCATGCATTGGCTCCTTACCTCTGTCTTGTTCCTATGTCATCGATGTCTAAAGCGAGGCACCTTCCACCCCAGGTGGAGATAACACTCGCTTTGCTGCTGCAAACAAAGACGTAGTGCCTTTCAGATAGCCTCTCTGATATGTGATGGAAAATGGCACCACAGTGGTCTCATGGCGCTCATGCTGATGAGAAGTACCCCCTATCTCATGTTTTTCCTATGATACTACCTGTAAAGTGCTGAAGAAGTCACGAGAGATGAAGTCCTCCCAAGAAATGCCCTGCAATCTCAACTGATGGTCCACCAAAATCTCGATAAGAGAAAAGTCATATACGTTGTTGAGTTGCTGCCAACGGGTCTTTTGCTGTATGAATTTTCTCATCCTATCTATGTTCCTGCAAATGAAAAATGGGAGGTTCATCATACGCACCCTGGTGAAGTGCATGAGTAACCTGATGTGATAGGCATAAAGGCGAGAAAACCTCCCCTCACAACTGAAGTATTTCATGATCAATCTCATGAGCGGAGCATAATCATCTCTCAGAAATCTGAATGGGAAAACTCTCGTGAGCTGACTCAAACAACTGGCTTTTATGTAAGGCTCATAAATTTCCCTCTCCACCTTCATCTTCTTGTGCCACTGCTCTCCAACATTCGGTATGCCTATTGCAACTGATATGGTTTTGGGTGTCAATGTGAAAGTGACCCCTGCCAAGATAGATTGTCCTCCATGTAGGTGAAGTGCAAAGAGGTGGGCCAAATCATGATGAATTCTAACATTTGCCACCCTCTGACAAAATTCGAAACATGCCAAGTGCTGGAAGCAAGACATAGCGAGAGGGCATGCCTGCAACTCTGTGAGGGTGTTTGGTTCATCCCTGACATGTCTGCCACTCCTAGGTCTCCGGGAGCCTGTTCTCCTAAAGTTGTATCACTGTGGGTTTCCCCCTCATAATCTGATGAAGTTTCCAATGCCATTACTGTTGTTTGTATCCTAAATTTCTTTGCTTCCCTCTGAATCCACTGAACTGATAGATGCTCTACAAATCTGCCACCAAGGGGACAATAGAATAGGGAGTATCATGAGGGGAATGATGAAATAGGGATAGGGGTTTAGAGGGGAAATTTATCAGGGATTTGGGAGTGTTTTGGGTGTGGTTTTGGTGGGGTAGGGTTAAGGCACCCTTGAGCTATATGAGTAAGGGGACAAAGGGATAGGATTGCACTGTAGCTATGGTAACCATTAAGGCAAAATGCTCCCAAGGAATTAGCTGACAGAGTTAGGGTAGGAGCATAAATGATAATTAAGTTACTGTAGCAAAACCCTAGCTATTTTCCATTCTTTGTGTCATTTTGTGTTTGCTTGATAGAAGTTTTTATTTGATGTCATGGCCACCAAGATATATTTTTCCTTGAATTTAAGGATCAATGATGAGATGGTTTATGGGCAATTTTTCAATGTTTAGAGCCAATTTATAGAAATTTGAGAGATTTGGTGCCCTTTTCAAGCTCACAGGCCTGTGCGCCACGAGCTTTGCCTAGTGTGTCGTGCACCGGGTATGCGCCGTGCCAGTGTGAAGTTAACACTGTGGCCGGGCTCCCAGTGCGCCGCACGCCCTGAGTGTGTTGTGCCACATTTTGTGTGCGCCGCGCGTGGTCAAATGACACAGTTTACTTGGAAAATAGGGGATGGGTCTTAGTGGAGGTTTCTAAGGGGTTTCTTAGTAGATGTGGAGGGATATGGAAGTGAGGACGATGAGGAGTGAGAGGAAGAGGAGAGGGGAAACAAAACCTTGGTGGATTCTTCAAATTTACAAACCCCCATTATCACTTTTTCTTGAGGATGATTGGCATGGATGGCCAATATGTTTGGATCTCACTTTACGTCTTAGAAACAGCTAAACATTGACCAAGTTGATGGGAGACGAGGTGTCAAAGGCCTACCTCGTGATTTGATAGCTTTCACAAAGATTTGAAACGATTTTGCATCGTTTTTGAGCTATTGGATTGTGTGTGTCGCGCGCTCTTCCCTATACGCCATGCATGTGTATTCCTTCAACGACGGACTGTCTGTGTATGCGTCACACGCGGTGGATGCACTGCGCTCCTGCCTGTGTGCGTCGCGCTTCCCAAATCACCTACCAACTCACTCAAATGCTCACCAATCTCACTCTCCCACCTTTTGCAATGTCTTTCTATGTCTCCAATGGCACAATGGCTTTGCTTTGGGAAACAATATGTATTTATCGGCTTGAGAGAAACTGGTTTGATTTTTTCCTCTTTAAAAAACCCACTTTCTAATGTTGAGTTTTGCACCATTTTATTGACTTTTACAACACTCTGTTTTTTCCATTTTTTCTTCAAAATTTTGGCTCTCTTGATGAAATTTTCATCATTCCTTTGCGGGGATTGTGTGTCTGGGCCTCTGGCTTTAACATCCATGACTGCATCTAGAAATGTCAGCTGTCGATTTCTGGAAAATTTTGTCATAGTTGACCTTGCTTGACTTTTCTTCAAAACAGAGTTTTGAAGAAGAGTCGATGTCTCTTGCGGTGATGATGAAGCTTTCTGTACTGTAGGTGTATAAGGTCTCCCTCTGGCCTGCATGACTTGTTTCTGGACATGTTTTTTCAACGACCAAACTGGTGAATTTCTAGACTCAAACCAAAAATGACTCTGTCGTGAAATAGGACCAGACCTTGACTATCATGAATTTCATTGATTTTGGACCAAGACCTGAACCAGCATGGGCCAGACATGAGGGAAACTGACTAGCATGACTTTCTCCGTCAGGTCATGGCATGTACCTAGCAAAATGCGACTAGAAGAGAGGAGCAGGACACCTAATCATGAAATGCATAAAGAGTTTTGATCCCTGACGGAGGACTTGAGCAGGCCGACTCTAACATGCTGCATACTGGTTTCATTGTATAACAGGTGCGATGGTCAGGGAGGGTTAAGTTTACCCTCAGACTGTGGTTTTTTCTCACTGTTTTCAGTCCTATTCAGGATTTTTTCTATTTGTAGTTAGTGTACTTCTCTGAAAACCCCCTTCTCTTGCATTATTCCGCCTCCTTAGTGCAAAGAACTGTAAATGTTTTTTATGTATTGTGCGTCATTTTCACTTCTCTTTTGCAAAAAAGTAGCATAGTCGAACTGTCGTCTCTAGATCTGAAAGTGTCGTAGCTGTCGTTTTCAGTTTTAGAAAACAATCTCATTGTTCTTGATAGTCGATTATACAGTTACTATTTCATAGGATTTGAATTAGTAGTTTTAAAGTGTCGAAAAGCAATTTTCATTTCAAAATCGCAGTGTCTCTCTTGCTTTCACTTCATTTTGAAAAAGAATTTTGTTGAGTACTGTCGCTTTAAAAGTAATTCAGATTTGCACATAGCTTTCTTAACATCATTCATACATTAAGAAGGCTGAAAAAAATACATGCATGTGAATTTTCATTTTGATTGCTTGGTTTGATTTAGGACTGTGCATTTAGCGTGTGCTCTATGCTCTGTGAAGAAACGATTCTTGACTTTCCTCCCTTAGTAGCTAGGATTTTCATTGTCGAAAGAAGATTAAACGTTTGTTTATCACCTTAGATTGCATTTTAGGAATTATATACACATCATGCGGTGAACCTAAAAGGCAAATTGTTAAGCAAGATCAACTTAAAATAAATTCAATGAATCTAACAACGCTTTGGAACTTAATGCACAACATCTAGAGGTCTAGGCTAGAGACATATTCCGACGTCGTAAAGCCTGGTAACTGTTGTTTTCAGTGTTGGTTGGGTGATTCCTCCACTCTGTGACAGCAAGTGCCAGTACGGACTTGTGCTCCCACGTACCATCGAGTATATATTGGGAGACCACAATAGGCTGGATCCCTTATCCTTAGGAAGCCATGTCTGCCACCTTATCGATCGCAATGCACTGAACACAGCATTCGGGAAGATTGACTGTCGTACCGTAAAAAGAATTCTGCAGTTTTGCGATTAGTTTGGTAATCCTCTCTGCCTAGATCTCCAAAGAAGTCCATTTTGCTCCTTTTCAGACTCCTTAAAGGAACAGGTCCTCTGAGCACTTGTCCCTTCGGGCTCAATAAAAATCGAAGGCAACTAGAGTCATCTTTTGTTTTTCTCGACTCTTTAAAATTGAAAAAGCAAGTTGTGTCAAAGCATCTAAAAATTTATTTAAATCGGAATCACATCACAAATTCCCCCGTTGGTCTTCAGGTTGAGAAAATGGAGTCTACTAACCAAGGATTTCCCCTTGGAGGGAATCTTAGTCCCTTCTCCTCTTGGGGAGATGTTGGTGCACCCCATATGGCCACTTTGTCACTTCTAGGATTGACAATTGGTTTGCCTCTCTGGCTCTTCTCTACCTCTATCGTTCAGAATCCTGTAATTCCTGAATAGTCAAATCAGCAACTAGATGACACTAGAGTTGCCTCCCAACCTTCTACTTCGTCTGATTCTCCCTCTCCTCCTTCCTCTTCGCTTGATAAAGCTGATAAAGCTAAAAATCAAGTAACTGAGAAGAAGAAGAAGCAGAAATAGAAAAAGGAAAAGAAGAAAAAGGAACCAACATCGAAAGGGAGCAACCAAGCGTCATCTAGCGAAAATCCTCACACCGCACCGTCGAAACCTAAATCTCCTTGTGTCATTTTCAATGGAGACCACTATCACCAAGATTGTCCCTGCATCCCTAGGATCTTAAGGGACTGGTCTCCTCGTTTGCACAATCCGATGGCGTCAACCTCTGGCGATCATGTTGAATGCTCACCATCAACCAGTGAAAGTGAAGCACATGGACAGAAAAGGAATCCCAAATTTCCTTGTAAGTTGTGTGAAGGCAACCACGCCATCCACCGTTGTCCCTTCCTTGACGAGGCTAAAATACTTTTGGATGATCATCCAGTTTCACCGCTACGACTTCCTCCTGGATATAAAAAACTCTTACCAAGTCCTCTACTGGTTGAAAATCTAGGAAAATGAACCCTCTGAATCCATACCAGATGAAATTCAAAAGGTCGAGATGGCAGTTGACCCGGTCTTGCCTTCAGAGTGCTCATCTTCGAATGCTACCATCACTGAAGAGAAAGAGAACGACACCGTTCAAATTCCTTTCATCAACACAGACTCCGATGAACTTGGGGGTGGTCCTCCCGTTCCTTTATCACAGGAAGGAAATTCATCAGAGTCATATCCAGCCGTCTATTCGGGCCCACCACCAAGTAGCCTAGTCGTTTCCTTCAACTGGACTCTACTAGGCAGACCCCGTTTACCAGCTAGTGTACCATTTAGAATCATTATACAAGCTTACAGAATGGTCCTGGTTGGTACAATCATCAATGAAGGGGCTTCTATGAGTATCCTTTCCTCAACTGCTTGGAAAGCGCTTGGTTCGCCATCGCTTTTGCCTGAAATGAGAAATTCGATAGGCTTTGACAGGGGAACCAGTCGACCTTTAGGGTTCCTTACAAATGTGCCAATTACTTTGAGAAGGAAAATTGTTCACATGAACGTTATGGTAGTTCAAGGACCATTAGATTATAATCTATTCCTTGGACACGACTATATTTATTGCATGGGAGCCATCGTCTCCTCACTCTTTAGAGTAATGTGTTTTCTGCACGAAGGCAGAATGGTCAAGCTCGTGGACCAAATGTCATTCCCCGGTTCACACATCGCAAATAGTCAAATGCCATCCCTAAATGGTCTTTTCATGCAAGGAATGTCTCATCAATCTCCAATCCGTCCACCTGATGAGCGCGAGTGATTCAGGAGGATGAGACTAAAACCCAGGGGGCATGCACCCTAGTCTGTTTCGGCAGGAAAACCTTGGTTATAGAGTAGGTTTCCGCGGAGGATATATGACTAGTCTGATGAACCCGTCCTTACAAGAAAATGGGATCAGGCTGGAATAACATACCTTCGTTAAATTTATGTGAGTGGAATGCGTCTGCGCCACTCACCTATGTGTGTTTCGATAGACATCACCGAGGAAGCATTTTACCTGCTACGCGGATGGAACTTTCTTGGTAACCTGGAAATTTTTCGCTATACCTGGGGGCATGCAAACCTTTCCGCATGTAAGCGAAGAGCGGCTATTTATTTTTTAAATTTGTAGGACCTATAACCCTTTAAACCCGTAAGGCTAGTCGTTTCCTAACTTTCATAAAGAAAGGATCCGTGGCAAAGCTTGAGAGATGTAAGCCACTTCAAAATAGCATCTCGAATGAGACATTCTTATGATACGACTGGCGGGCAATGTTACCGCAGGTTTCAAGCTCTTTAAAAAATAAA
>APFE031356719.1:1823-32321 GCA_000404065.3 Pinus taeda | reverse complement strand
AAAACTATCGAAAATTCATCCCTTTTGTATTATTTTATGCTTTTTTGGACTTAAGGGATTATATGACGAAAAAGAATCGTTGGAGTCTCCTTCCCATTCCTTTCAGACTCTCTAAAATTGAAAGGGACCGAGCTATCTTTGTCGTTAAACTCGTTAAAACCTAATAGCGACAAACTCGTCCAAATGGACGAGAACGGGTTCCACTGTTGCTAGGCTCGCTAAAATATAGCGACAGGATTTTCCGAAGGGTGGATTATAGAACAAGTATATGTTATCCTCCTCAAGCTTGACAAAAATAAAGAGGTACAGGGTTGCAATGACTGGGCAAAATTGGAAAGAAAACTTGAAGAAACTTTATTGGTTGCAAGTCACTCTTGAACATGACACTTTCCTTCCGCATCCACACCGGGTTGGGTTGTTCTGTTCACTGGTCATCACCATTGGTCCATCACACCATCCATATTTTGGGTTAACGCTACCAATCCATCATCAGTGTCGCTGATATGTTCAAGAGAATTCATTCAGACGATTCACCTTTGTCTCACCCACTGCAATACATTCATGCTTCATTCCTTCATGACTCCCACCCTGAACCCTGTATCGTCAGATTGTTTTCACCTCCAAAATCATTTGCTTCGTTCCATGTCGTTGATGTGGCATTCATTAAGGCCCTCCTGCGGCGAGTCGCTTCTTGCCTACATTAGCTCATTATCCAAAAATTTGACTTAGGAACAACCCTTTCAGTACTTTGAAGCTTGCATACCTCAATGGCAAGTATCTCACTTTCGGCGACAGGTTTGCATCAATGGCCTTTGACCGAAATATTTTACGTGGTGTTCGACACCAAGTCATTTTTTCACACCACGTGAATTGTACTGTAGTACCTTGATGGTCATTGTCATTATTGGTGATTCCTTTAGTGCATGTTAATAGCTTACATCATTGGCTAGTAACCAGGCGATGTCTTTCCATGTTCGACTCTAGACATTTTTCACATGGATCTACTTGTACTCCGAGTGAAGATTGAACGAGTTTTGAAGACCCGAATCTAGTTTCATCCATCCAGGCTGCGATATATTCAGGAATATAAAAACATCAAGTGTACATCATTGCCAAAACAAATGATCATCCAAATCAAAGGATGATGAGTCCATATCGTCAGTCTGTCACGCAGATGATTGTCTGTCCTATGTACATGAAAATAAATTTATAAAGCTGAGCATGGGAATGCCCACCTCAGCTAGATCATGAAAAAATGTTGTAAAAATAATGTATTATATTATATCTTATTACAATTCACCTCCTAGCTCCAAAAAGCTTCGGATCCTCATAGTAAAGCATTTCACCCGACATAAAAAATATTAACGACCTCATCCTTTAGGGGGCAACTATTATAGACATTTTTGGGCACTTCAACCCCAGTCATAAATTTCCATAAACTGAGGGCTCCTACGTCCCTAAAAGTGTTGCTTCACTACCTAAGGGAACAAGGTCAGCTAATTACATCATCTCCCAGATGTTCTCCGCTTAAAACTTCTCATAAATGGTCAAAAGTGGACCATACTGAAAGCTCAATGCAGAGGGTGTGATGCATATCACCTTCTCAGTGTACAAGGTGCGATGCATATTGAATTTCTCCTCTGTAGGGTGCGATGGTCAGGAATGGAAAAATGGTAGATACAAAAATGCGAGGTGGAAGATCATGGAATCTTCCAGAAGCTTCCCCTCTCACACTTGTCTCTCTATTTTCGACCAGGGATGAGTAAGAGATCATCATTCTCCAAGTGGAAGCAGGAACTATCAGAGAGAGGACACTAATCAAGATCCCAGAATATGACTCACCTCTCTATAATCATCTATATATGGATCCCTCATCACAGAGATCCAGAGGCTGGAATTTTGTATCTTATAGACAAGTGTTGTTGGTTTTCTGGTGTACATTCATAGTGTTGGTGATCTAAGCTTTGCTTGAGGTGAAGAAGGGCTTCCTAGCTGGAGGATGATGCTGGGTCAGAGCATATGGTTGTAATCCTTTTGCTACTTTTCATCTTAATAAAGATATTCTTGTTTTCTTCCATACTCTTGTGTACTTGTTTATATATGCATTTATATGGTTAACATACATCTGATCCTGTGTTATTTATAGATATAGATCCTTGTTTCTTTGATAGTAGTATGTTGCTATGATTCCACAGGTTCTCTTTGAAGCTAGGCAAATGAAGAAGAAGCGGCGAAGCTCTATCAAGAAGGAGAGGAAATCAAGCGCAAGACTCAGGTTGGTCTTCATGGTTCTTGTCTTGTCTATTTCCATAAAAGAAAACAATAGTAGACTTTACTTGTTTGTTTCTAAGATAGCCACCCATCTTAGTGGGAATAGCATCATCCGAGTGGACACTATTCCCGGTAACACTATCATTGTAATAATACCCATCATATTGTCCTAGGTTCCCTTTGGAGTAAATAGGTGGATTTTAAACCCTCTATATCATCAAAATTATAATGGGTAATGGGCCTTCAAAGAAAATGTTAGAGGTTCAGGTGTGTATGTGGATTAAGAATTTTTTAGTATGTTGTTGTAGGCCTTCTCTTTACCATAATTAACTTTTTTTTTTAAAATTGATCAGTAGATTTCTACTAATATGAGAGAAGAAAAGTTTACAATACAACCATTTCCTCAGTGCTTTCCAAAACATTATTTTCAATAAACATGTTTTGAACTATGGAAAAAACAAAAGATAAAAGATAAAAAGACTAGCATTGATACCTATCTACTCTTGCTACTAGAAACTTAAATGAATTTTCTACCGTAAACTAAAACAAATTAAAAAAACAAATTATCTATTTTTGGGTACTAAGACGACTCTTTAAAATCAACTTAATCCTACCTTCATTAATCTTATCAACCCAAGATTCGTCTCTTATTTCAAGGCTATTGACACAATCTATGCAAAAATAGATTCTTATATTATGAAAGAGTGTAAAATGATTTCTATAGGAAAGTTACATTAAACATTATCCTAATTCAATCGTTGCAGAGAAAAATGATAACAACAAATAATTAATCCTACAATTATAGTTCTATGAAAGAAGGCTATTTTAATTCATCAACCATTTTATCTATCCTTCAACAAATCCTATGCATAAGGAAGACTAATAAATCACACGAATGCTTGAAAGTCTTACTTTTCAAAGATAACTTATAGAATTCATAAACTCAAAACTTACATTTATGTAACACAATCCAATCAACGATTTCAGGAGATGCATAACAGAATTACAAGATACATAATTCAATCGATTATCTACCACGAAAGAAAAGGCAAGTGAATAGAAACACAACTAATGCAAATGTGGAAAAGTAATTAATTAATAATGATCCATAATAGATAGTAGAACCTCTAGCGATTGGGGCCATGGTCTCGAGAAGTACTATCTTAGATAAATTCAATACTGAGGATTAAGGTAAGATCTTACGCAAATTCATTAACTTCAAAGAGTTTTACACAATGACCTTGAGAAACATAAAATTTAGATTGTTGTATGAAATATATGATGAAAAAGTAATAATAAAGAAGCACCTCTGTATTTTCACTTGCTGCCTTCTATATTACATTAAAAACTGAATATGGAGCTATCCTGAGGATCAACATATTCTCAGGATTTCTCTTTTAACCATAAGATCCTCGAATAATAATGATTGGTTTCCTTTGACTTCATTCTTCGATCACGCTCGTCGTCAAGTTGTAATTTTCCACAAATAAGGCATCGACTGATCCAAATCTAGCTCCAATATCTCGAGGGAACAACAATCAGTCATTTGGACTAATCTGCATAACAATTTACTCAAATCATAACCTTTTCGATGTCTAAAAGACTCAAACTAACTATATTATCATCAACTCGCTTTCATTATCCTTTTTCTATTAAATCATTACAAATTAAGGGCAAACTGCTTAAAAACATAACGTTTATTTAAAGAAATAGGGAGAAGAATTAGACCATTTTCATGGCCCAACATTACCCCACAACTTTCCTCATTGCATGTCCTCATGCAAAAAGTTGATTGACATGTGCAAGGTCAAAGAATAAGTTGGGTAAGAATGTTCACCATACTTCTGAATCCATTCTTGTTTTGAAGAACCTTGAAAGCTTCATTTTCTTCTCTTTTAGAAAGTTCATATTCAACATTGTAACCATATGGAGGATACCAGATAACAAGGCATTTGTACGACACCAAATCCAAGTGGGCCCTTCAAATATAATCATATGACTATAACGCTGCATCTCATTAGCTGTTGCCTAAAAATTTCTGTAATTAAAAGGCTCTCTGTTTTTTACCTCATTATGAGATGCCTTCCATCGGTGATGTGTTGCCTACAGGGCCTCCTCTTTAATGTCTTTGAAATACTCTAGACCTGCTATAAGAACATATTTATGCGTGGGGGCTAAAGTAGAAACAACCCTAGGTCATTCCATGAACCTTTTATGCTTTATAAAAGTTCGTAGTGGACTGTTAGGTTGTCCTTTGACCCAAAGGTCTAAATAATCTCTCTTCTTTGGAATATGCTATAGGCCTTATACCATTTGATTTGATTCCTAGTAAAAGATATGAAAGCTTGGAATTGTACATCCCCAAAAAAAGGGCTAGGGTTCTCATTCCTCTGTTCTTCCAAAAAAAAGTTATGCATGTAAATTTCACATAAGAAATACTTGGCATTATCCTCCTACTCTCTAAAACACTTAATAAAATCAGAGTAGTAGTGAACTTGAAAGGTTGGCTAGACCGTATGGCTTGTACTTTCAGTAATAAATATCGTTCAAGTAGAAACAAGGCATAGTTTTTAGCTGGAGATCTACAAGACAATGCATTAGAGTACACAACATGCATTTCCTTGGTTTGTTCCAAAGCTTTTTGGAGCTACCCTCGTAATTTCTTTGTTTTCATTTTCTCCATTCTAAGTTTAGCTTGTGTTTCATCTTCAGTAACTGCTAGTGCTTTGTAATTTTGTAGCAACTCTTGGTGTTCTGCCCGAGGTATCACTTTCTCTCCGTATTGTGTCAAAAACTATTTATGCCTTTCCAATTCCCTATTTAATACTTGGATAGTGGTATCCTTGATCAGGTAAGAATAGGGAAGCACTACTTCAGTTTGTGTAGCCCTGTTAATAGTCATCAATAGGTTTGTCTGGCTTACTGGTTCCAACGTAACCACAAAAGGGCTGATATAGTTTGAATTCCCACAAAATTAGTTGGAATATCCTTAGCTGGAGTTTTTGCATGGTTGATAGGAATTCCTCTAGTCTTAGTTTCTGCATGATTAATGGGAGCTCCCTCAGTCTGAGTTTCTGCATGATTAATGGGAGTTCGCTTAGTCTGAGTTTCTGCATTATTAATGGTAGTTCCCTCAGTCTAAGTTTCTGCATGAATAATGGGAGTTCCCTCAGTCCGAGTTTCTACCCGATTCAAGAAATTCTCACTTTGGACTCCAATTGTCACAGTTTGTATTTTCTTTCTACAACATCCTCTAGAATTTCTGAGCCATTTTTTGAGTTGTTCCATCATTTTTCTCAGTTTTTTATTTTCTTGCTTCAATAGCTTGATTCTCTACCTATTCCTTTCTTTCAAACCTTCAGTAGGTTCTAAATTCGGTTTTGTAGATAAAAATGGTTAAATAGTGAAATTTTCGTTAATATGACGTACTTCATTTTTTTTTTTCATAATTTTCATCAATCAAAATTGTAGCAATTGAGTTATCTTCAGAATTCTTATTATGAGGGGTCAATGGAATGGTCCCTTCTCCAGAAAAGTTTGGTTCTTTCATAATTTCAGCTAATTTTCCTGAATGTTCCTAGTTATGCATGCTTGGGGAATATGGAAATATCTCAGTATTATTAGAATTAGGGATAGAGGCTACAAAATCAGTAGCTAGTTCAGAAGGGTTCTCAAAACAATCTTCATTCCCTTCAAAAGAAAAGAGGGTTCCCATATTTTCCAAGACCTAGGCTATTTCCTCTTCCCAAATTTGAGGTGAGTTTAACCTGCTACTCCATAGGGGAGTCGTGAGATAGCTCATTCTCCGACACATGCTCAACAGACCCTATAGGCTTGCCTTGGCTAGTATTTTAGACCTTCTACGCTTAGCTGACAAAGAAACTAGGACAAAGGCTACCCTCTTCTTAGATCTAGTCAAGTTCTGCAACACTGGGGTTTGACTATCACTTTCCTCTCTTGGTTGACTGTTTACTATTTCAAGGGGAACATTTTCCATGTTTGGCTGAATGTTTTCCTTATCAGGTTGAGTATTTTCTTCCTCACACATTTCTTCCACAGATGGCTGGTCATTAGGTCCCAAAAAATTGTCCCAACTTAATTGTGATAATGCTGATTCCCTACTGACTATCAATTTCATTGAACAATGGTGACTGATTATAGCACTTGGGTCCTTATCTCTACCCAATCTACCAGCAGCTTCATGTAAAAGGAAATTTAGAAAGAAAGGCATGTTTGAGACTATTTTCTGTTTTAAAGTTGCCAATAGTTTGAGATGGCATGGTCTTACCACATCATGGCCATTGTCATATGTAATGTACCTCTGGATTATGTCTGCAAGCTCCTGCCATGGTTCTCCAAATGAAGCGAGGTGGAATCCTTTTCCTTTATAGACCAATTCTTCACCAGGGTCTGTAAACAATTCCATCACACTTTGGAAAGTGGTAGGCTTATCTGTCCATTTCTCTCCTTTCGTGGAGAGACCTGCAACTTCCTTCAAGATCATTTTGTTGACTGGTATCAACTTACCTTTAACTGTTGTGACTTCATTACACAAATTTTGTAAAAATTCTAAAGCCACCGCGTTATCAAATCCTTACAATTGGGTGAAATATTCAAGCCAAGCCACCTTCTCTAAGATTCTTCCGGCTTTCTTAGTCACCCATAGTGTAACAAGCTCATTTCAGATGGATTTACCCCCCATTGTTGCTGGTTTGGAAGAGATCGCTGCAAAGAAACTATATACAAAGTTGTTTCAATCCAGAATTCTTCTAATAGAATGAGCAATATGGAAACGTAGAATCCTCCAGTGTGCTTTTATGTGATGAAACTTGTCATATTTGTTAATTGTGCTTAGTCACGTCATGCATGTTCTATGCCTTACCCCCTCCAAATAGGAAAGGTCACACACGACCCAAAAAGTTATGGAAATTAAATGTTCACATGAAAGCAATCATTATCGTGAAGGGGAATGGTCAAATCGAGCGCAACGAGAGGGAAGAATTAATTCACTATCATAAATGCATGGATTGCTGACTTAGAGTAATCATTAGGAACTTTTAAAAAGCATAATTATCACTATATATCATTTGTAAAAAGACTGCATTAATAAATAACCTTTGAAGATCATAAAAGCATATATCGGGTGACAATCCTTTATAAGTAAAATGCATATTACAGAGGTCTGAAAGTTGAGAATTTGTTCATGTCATAGTTAATATACCACCTCTAGTTGTTTTTAGAAAGATAAGTGTAGATATTTATGATGGTGATCTCTTTATTAAGGAAAAGGAGGGCTAATGACATAGGCATGATAAGGCAATTGAAGATATATTCCAATGCCATAGGCAGAGCCACTACTGCCAACATGCGTCCATAGCCTTGACAAGGTTTCCTTTTTAACATGTAGATGAGCCAGTGTCCTATGAATGATAGATCATATTATTATTTTAAATTATTTTTCTCAAAAGGTCATTTTTCTTGCATGGTGACTAGATAACAACAATGCCACTCACTGGATCATAACAAAGTGAAAAAGCCAGCTTGTGATGAGACCTCTTGTCCTTTTGACACTAGTGTCAAAGGCCATTACCCTAGTTTGGTGGCCATAGTGGAAATGCCACTCATGTTATTGTACTATGATCGTGGTAGGCCGACTCGTGATGAGACCCCCTATCCTTTGAGAACATCTAAATTTAAGTGTCATGTTTTGTAGAAATAATCTATTTATCATCAAGGGTGGCTCATCATCTCTTTAAGAGTTTAAGGATGGCGGAAGGAAGAAAGAAGATGCCAAATAAAGCCAAATAAAGTATGTATCAGTCCTTTGTTGTGTTAAAATAAAATCACCATTTAAATATGTACAGAAAAGATGAAACTACTATGGTGGTGATAGATGATGAACAATTTATGATTCTTTCAGAAAACTCCAAATATAAAACAAATATTTAAATTGATAAGATGTGCCAGAGGAAAGAAAATGTTCTTCATAGTATGTTAGATAAGACATTATTCTTGACACCATGATCAATGCTTTTTAAATTCACTTTTAAAGATTGTCATCAATTGTGTGGAAAATAGGTACATCTTGGCGCAAAGGGAATGACAACTATTTTGAAAGGAATCAACAATCAAGGGAATAACAACGGCAATTAAAGGAACAAAAAATTGTGCCAGAAGGAACAACAAATATTCCGAAGGGAACAACAACTGTGATAAAAGGAACAACAATCACGATAAAGGGAACAATAGTCACGATAAAGGGAACAATAATCGTGATTAAGGGAACATTGATCGCGATAAAGGGAACAATAGTCGCAATAAATGGAACAGTAGTCGCGATAAAGGGAAAAATAGTTGCCTTAAGTTCTTTTATCCCCATTTTCTTATAAAGAAAAGGACAAGGAAAAAAAGAAAAGAAAAGAAGAAGAACTTAATCGACTCTGCATGTCTTCTCTGCTTGTACCTCTCCTCATCTCCCTTTTTCTTATGGCAAAATTTAACAATATGGCCTATCTTACCACAATAAAATCATTTAGGAGCAGAGTCATGTTTATGCAAAGTCATACCTTATGGTGTCCTTTTTCTTGATGTGCTGCCTCTCCTGTGACCAGCCACTGCTTTCCCTTTTGGGTTGAACTTTGTCATCAATGCAAGATCTGGATTTTGAGGTTTGAGAGACAACCACCTTTCCTCTTCCTATAGCAAAATCCCAATGAACTCTTCAAAGCATGGAGGCTTTTCTTTTGCATTCAATCTGATTATAAATATCTGATAATCATCTATCATGCCATTTGTGGTAATTGTCACCAGATCATCATTTGTCACAGTCTGACCGATATCAGTTAGTTTATCTTTAACTTCCTTTATCCGGGATATGAATGAAGAAATAGACTCATTCTCCTCCATCTTGATTGAGAGAATATTCTTCTTGAGGTACAAGGTTCGATTGGTGTTCTTGATCTCATACATCTCTTTGAGAATTGTCCAGATGTCATTCGTTGTCTTGCAGTCCCAAATGTGAGGGATGATGCAATCTTTGACTGATAACTTAAGTAGCACCTTTGCCTTCATCTCCCTTTTCTCCTAGTCTTGAATTGTTGTATTCGATCCACTATTTGTAGTAGTCGGCTTGACTTCATCACCAGTGGCAATGCTATAGGCATTTTGTCCCTCAAGCAGAGTCTGAAGTTTAAATTTCCAATTTTTGTAATTGGAACCATCAAGCTTATTACTCTCATTGAGATAAGCTTCAGCAATTTGATTATTCATCTTGAATGAATAAAATCTTCAACAATTTGAGCAAACCTCAAATGTTTAAAAAAAAACCCTGTTCACTGCAAATTTCCTTCAAAAAAAAAAATAAATTGCCCTCCTCCAATTTCACTTAAAAGAATTCCAGATCCTCCTTTTCTTTAAAAAAAAATATCACTCCAAAAAGACACACCCCTTTTCTTAAAATAAGGATTCCTTCAAAAAATAATGAAATTCCTTTTTGTTTTTAATTAAAGAATTAAATCTTTAATTAAAAAACTTCCCAAATTGAGAAATCCACGTGAACCTTTAATGTAAAAAAGGGTGGCTTTAAAAAAAAAAATCCACATGAAGCTTTAAAGTAAAGAGTGGATTTAAAAAAGATGCATAAATACTTTACAATTTAAAAACTTCATGTGTGGCAATGTGCTGCGAAAAGACAACCACCGTTAATCTCCTTCAAACGCAACCACAAATTTAATCTCCTCTCCGCAACAAACAAACGCAGTCTTTAACCACCGCAGCCACTGCTTTTCTATGCTTAGATAACACAATCATCGCGACTGTTCACCTCTTTTTCGCGACTAGTCGCAAGTGTACACCAGAAACTTTCGACGATGTCGAAATATAAAAAATTGCGTAGTCACGAAGAGTATCATCGCGATTACTCTTCATTCAATTTGCGACGATGTTGCGATTTTATATTCCTCAACTCAGCTTACAGGCCTCTCCTTCCTGCAGCTCTGATAGCATGTCAACAGTTGCATATGGAAGACATGAATTCGCAAACGACACTAGAGGAGCTCATAGGTGTGGATTACCAGGAGCTCCTACAAGCAAATACGCTGCTTAGGCTTCACATTAAACTCCCATAATAAATAGATACACTTAGTTAGGGATAGTAAATCAAATCCCTGAGTGATAAAAATTGAATGTCAAAAAAAAATACAATTATAACTACATAACAATAATTACCTAATCTCCATTAATTCTAACAAAATTAACTTTTTAATTACTTATATTTTATTTAATAAAATAATATAAATTAGAAAAAATAAAAAATAAATATAAAAAAATACATTACTTCATATCACATTGTAATGCAAAAGTCATCTCTCATTTAACTTAACGATAATAATGTGCACTATACTCTTAAGAAAATATCACCACTTAATGATAATAATGTGTGTTCTTTACTCTTAAGAAAATATCACCATCTTTTATTTTTCAACTTCAAAATCAAGGCTGGCATATGAAAATGGAATTTAATGGGTCTCCAATTTAAATTTGAATCTTCACGACCAATGTCCCTATCCCATCTATTTTATAACGTCCTAAAACCATTGTGACTATACTCAACTAACTTTTTAACCTTTGAGTGAACTTAGACAAAGTTGAGAGGAGGATCTTCGACTTTACGGAATTGCGTAGCAACCGACCGACCCTGCACATCAACTACAAATGAAGGCACAAGTATTCACAAATACTCGTCTTTCGCTAAAATCCCCCATGGGCCATATCAAGTTAAATCTTGGGCCCATCTCAACCAGAGGTTCTTACAAATTCACAAGTCCCCATGTACACGGAATCTCTTCTGACTCTATCTATCTACGATATTTTCTTTATGTACTTTCAAATTAAAATTTCTCTTTTATGTACCGTTTTGTTTTGTTTTATTTTTAATAATATAATTTTATTTATATTATATTATATAGATGGTTGGTAAATGTCAATGGGCATCAATTCATAATAAGTATTATAATACTTTTTCACTTTATCATGGAGATTCTTAATATGTAAATAGATTTTGTTACACTATCATAAGTCAATACCAAGACTCTTTTTTTTCTTTTTTCAAAGGGAAAAAACAAAAACATATCTTCATTATAAATGAGCAATGTTTTAATTTTTCATGGTTCGTTTACATCATCATATTTGCCCAAGGGCAAGCCTGGATGACCAAAATCCTATTCAAAATGAAAAACAGAGAACACCACTAGAAAAGGGAGCAGAGTAGCAACTATTCTGTTAGATCATCACCACAGAGTAAAAGTATATTATATATGACACTAGAGCACAACAAAAATTAAATTATACAGTCCAAGGAGGGAACTAAGTGAGGAGGCAAAAACTACAGGAAAAACTACTACGAAATCTCAAAAAAGCCATGTCCACAAATATTACCATCAACAATATATTCCAAAGATATAAACCCAAGGGAAAGAGCAAAGACCCTATTTGGAGAGGGCATCTGCATCAAGATTTTGTTCCCAATATACATGCTCGAAGGAGACATCGGGTAAAGCAGCCTCTAAATCCCTGATACGAAGCATCTAGTTGTAGAGGGAGGGGACCTCTAAGTTGTACTTCCCCAAAATCCATTGGATCATGATAAGAGAATCCCCAATGATAGAAATCCGCTCCATGCCCAACCATCAAGAACATTGCAAAGCACCACATAAAGTGATCATTTTTGCCCTTATGTTGTCTCCCTACCTCCAAACCAACAAAATTTGTATGTGATGAGGGATCAATTCTCAGGAACACACCACAACCACATATGCTTCCAGAAGCAGCCCCATCAAAGTAATAGATGGGAAATATACGAGAAAAGGTGCAAGAGTGAGCCTTAGGGATCCAAGGGCCAATTTCCATAAAGAAGGCAACAATTTTCAAAGAAACCTGATTTGTATCTGAAAATTTGCCTTTGAAAATGAGATCATTCCAAGCCCTCCATATCCCCCACGGTTCATATAAAGGGACAATATTGTAAGCACTAGCACATTGAGCCCATGACAGGAGGTAGGCAACAATGGAAATTACATCTCGAGTAACAAAAACTCCCAGCAATAAAAATACATCCATCCAAACAGTTGAAGCAAAGGGGTAGTGTAAGCATAAGTGAGAGCGATCCTCCAAAGCCGATTTGCAAAGAATACATATTCCAAGGTGAATAAACCCCTTCTTCAATAAGGTTCCCCATGTGAGAATACGGTTATGGACGGTAAGCCATGCAAAGCATTTGATCTTCAATGGAGCATCCCAACCCCATATTCTTGCAAACCAATCAGTAAATAGTAATGGTTGTGTAGTGGAGGAAAGTAAGAATATACATCCTTGACAAAAATCCAACCATTCAATATCTATTCGCCTAATACCAAAAGATCCCTATGCTGTGATAAGGTGATCCTAGCTTGACATAGGAGATTACGATAATTCTCCCACTCCTCTTCCATATGTTGGGGGATGCCCAAATGTCAAGCATGAGGCCATACATTGGAAGTAGGATGAAAGTGACCCACCATTGACAAATTGGCAAGTGCAAAGATCCCTTGTTGGTTTAGAAGTGTACAATGTGGACAAAGAGAAGATGGGAACTCAGAAAGCCCTTAATAGCATCCATCCCAACATGGATACTCTGACCATTGGCCACCAACTAGTGAAGATTACTACAAAACCACATGATCACATGTTTGAAGCTTCTCCAAATGATAGATGAGTTGGGATTTGATGGCACCCAATGACTTATCAATACTACATGCCCAAAATATTATAATTCACCTAATATTACACTTCTTCATATGGTATTTGTTTTAATTAATCAATTTAATTATAATGATAAAAATGAGATAACTACTTTGGAGATATATTTCAACCTTTCATTGGTGTATATTATTATGAATATTCTAAAATATTTCATTGAGGTTAAATCCCTACCATCCACTTAATAATTATTAATAACGAAATTAAAATTCTAGAAACTCTATTCCAAAAGAGACATGCATATCAACATAATGATCGAGTTTGAAGTTAAAATCAAAATTATAAGTATGTATTATTCTCTAATTTTTTTAAGAAAGAAAAATAATAATAAATTATCTATTAATAATAGGAACTGTTACATATGTTCGATATTCATTATGTATCTACATCATATCTAAATTATATTTTTAATTTGTACCATGTTAGTTGAATTGTAACACTTATGCTAAGTTAACCAAACAAATGTAATGGTATGTGATTATTATGAATATTCATAGAGTATGATATAACAATAGAAATACACAAATGATTATTAGTTGCCATTAATTTAGAAGATACATTATATTTATAATTTAAAAGATTAAACTACATTTAACTAGCCCCCCGCAACAAAAGACGTTAATGGAGCAACTCATAAAGGTAAGGCATGATGACTAAAATGCACTTATTTCTTTCATGAATGACCTCGAAAGAAACGAATGGCACATGTATTAGAGCCTAGCCCATCTCCAACAAAACCAACCGTGCATGTAGGAAAGCTTGGAACATCTAGATAACCACTTGGGCCATATGGGAAAACGTGTTCATTGCGAATTGTAGCCGCCACCTCCTTCTGGTTCAAGACTGAGAATCCTGCTCCAATAACTTTATTTGACTCCTAATGACAATTTGTTTTGTCTTAATCTTGATGGTTTTCTAATATTGTGTTCCTCTCTCGTTCTAAACAACAAAATTTTGTTGACTCAATATAATTGATTTTAGAAATTTTCTACTGACCAACAAATATGATAAGAGTGAGGTCGATAGAATTTTGCTAATCAATAAACAAAAATGTAATTTTTTCATATAAATGAAAAATTTTGACTTAAATTTTTTTGCAATTTTGAAATCATGTGTTATCATCATTTGATAATTTTAAATTAAAAATGTAATTTTAAAACTCTTAAATTATTATTTTTATATACAAATCAATTAAATAATTTTCCAAATACTCATATATCATTAATTATATAATATTTTATTTTAATATTTAAATTTTATTAATTTAAAATAAAATTCATTAAATCTAAAATTAAAAAGTTTGACTTTTCTTCTCATTTACATTTTTATGGTTAGAAGAAAAAAAAACACAATCCCATAACATGTTTAGACTATTATTATTTATTGACTATACTTCGAGCCCATTTGGTATTTGGATTGAATGTCCAGCACTCACAAGACTTTTATAAAGCTTTTTGTCGAATATATTAATATTGATATTAAGGATTTATTTTCAAAATTCTTATAAATAAAAATATAATTTGATAATTAAATTGAAGATGTTTTAATTATTATGTATGTGAAAAAATATATATAAATAATTAAAAAATTAATAAATTATAAAAACCATCAAATTAATAGTAATTATATTATTGAAATAATTAATAGTGATTATATTTTTAAAATTTCAATATATTTATTGTATATAAAAAAACTATTTAAATTTTATTTATATATAATTTTTAGTTTTATGAACAAGTATATCTTCTCAGAATTTTTTGAGTGTAATTTTAGAAAGGTAGAGAAGATACTTTTGTCTTTTATTAATATATGATTGTTTCTTCCTTTTAATGAGAGTTTTCTATATGTTTATATTTTGGAGCTTAATGCCTTCATTAAGGGCTTCTCTTATTGTTTTCTTGCACTTTTACAGTCTTTGTCATACCAAAAATTGGAAGTTCTATTATTCTTCTTATACGAAGTCTTATTAGAGAATTTTCTAATGGTGGTAGAAAGGGTAGTAGTAAAATGGTAATATATTTGATCAATGTTGTCGTTATAAGTCAGGGGCCTAAATACCTTTCTAAATCCTTTAAGAAGAGGTCGACATTACTTCTATCAAAGTGAATGTGACTTTTGCTTTCACTGTTCTCTTGTAGGTGGGTGGTATATATAGCAATATTGAGAGATAAAGACAAAGGTCTATGGTTAGAGTCACACTCGTACCCGTTAAGAAGATCAAAGTTTGTAATATGGCTGAGGACATGGATGTCAGAAAGCGCATAATCCATAATGCTGCTACCCAAGCCATGGAAACAGGTCATCTGATCGGAGAGAGGCCATTTATTAATACCATTACAGATGATTAGATCCTGGGAACTGCAAAGTTTGAGGAGCTCAGTGCTGAATAAGTTCTCGAATATGTCTTCATATTTTCTCTTGAATCTATTAGCTAAGTTACCATCCTCATCAAGCCATAAGGGGTCGGGGTTAGATTTGTTACTTAACATAATAGCTTGGTTAGTAGTAGTTTGAGTATTAAAGTCCCAAACAAAAGGATATTGCCTTCATTCCTTAGGTTGTAGATGTCCTTTTCTAAGGTATTGAAAGGACAATTTTTATCGAGGTTGTTTTTCTTATAGGATGTAGAGTTGATAGGGTAAAAATAGCAGATTGTAAGAAAGATCCTATTGGTTGTAGAACAAGAGATTTCGATCCAAATGTATTGATTGAAGGGGTCGGTTTTATGAAGTCAGATGTGAGAGGAAACAATGTTCCTAATATAACAAGCTATACCACCAAAACCTCTCTCAGAGGATTTCTTATTCTAGGTAGACCAAAGAGTGAACCTGTTAAGGTGAAGGACCCTAGATTCGTCATGCTCCCAAGTTTCAACTAAAAGAATAAGATCAATATCACTCAGAATCCAACCTAAAATAAGACCTTTACGCCATGGAAAACCACGACAATTATAGAAGAGGATCCAAAGTGATGTTATTCCCTATTTATCACTCGTTTTTGGGACTCTATCTCTCATAATAGCTTTTCTATTCCTAATGATTGCCCATTTCCCTTCTTTTCTTGCCTCTTTGACCTTTTGTACTTCTTTCCTAAGTTCAGTTTGGTCTTCTCGAATGCGATCTTCATTTATAAAGATTCCCGTTTCTTTTAGCTTTGGGATTTCTTAAGTATATTTAATTTAATAATTATCAAGTAAATATGTTTTCAAATTTTAGAGATATTCACCAATCTTAAAAGTAATTTTTCCTTTTTCTTTATATATTACATATAAAAAAACAAATTGACACAAACTTTTTAAACATCTTATTTTTTTTACACTTAAATTTAGATATATATTTTCATTTAGTATTTATATATATATTTTTAACTATATGGTGAATCGGTAACTACCAATGTAAACATTTTCTTATTAAAAATCATAATTTCTACTCAACCTTATTGTCCCATATTCTTTATAACAAATTAAATTTGGTTTGGACTTCCTAATGGGTGTCATTTTTATGTTTTGATTTATATTTTTAAAAATATTTGAAGTGAAAAGTAAACATTCTAAAATCCCGTTAGTAATTTTTTCATTCAATTTAAAATATACATAACTATACATCTCCATTTTTAATTTTAGCAATATTTCATCCTATATTTAAGTTATTTAAGTAGTAAATTATAAACTTGTAAATAAAAAAGTAACTTCATATCACATTGTATTGCAAAAGTCATCTCTAATTTAACTCAACTTAATAATAATAATGTGCACTATACTCTTAAGAAAATATCACCACTTAATGATAATATTATGTGTACTATACTCTTAAGAAAATATCACCATCTTTTATGGTTGAACTTCAAAATCGAGGCTTTGAATTGAAAACAAATGAAAATGGAATTTAATGGTCCTCCAATTTAAATTTGAATGTTCATGACCAATGTCCCCATCCCGTCTATTTTATGACGTCCTAAAGCCGTTGTGACTATCAACTAACGTTTGAACCTTGGAGTGGTTAAAAAGAAAAAGCCGTTTGAACCTTTGAGTGGTTCCCACTCAATAAACTATTTTAGTTCATTTTCAGGTTGCCTTTTCTCAAGCCATACACACATTACGAGGCGGAAAGGGTGGTTGTGGCATAACCGTCCAAGGAATTTGACAAAGTTGAAAGGAGGAGCTTCGACTTTGAGAAAATGCGCAGCAACCGACCGATAGTGCAGATCAACCACTGATGGACACGTTGATGGCACAAGTATTCACAAAGACTCGTCTTTCGCTTAAAATCCCCATGGCCCTATTAAGCTAAACCCTGTGCCCATTTCAACCACAGGTATTTTATAGATTAGATTCTTAGAAATTCACAAGTCCCATGTACACGGAATCTCTTCTTAATAGATCTATGTAATATATTTTCTTATGTAATTTGAAATTAAAATTTCCTTTATGAATTTGTAATAGTAATATTTTATTTAGGTTATATAGATGGTTGGTAAATATCAATATGTAATAGTAATATTAATTCATTATAATAGTAATATTTATTTAGATTATATAGATGTCGGTAAATATCAAGTATGTAATAGTAATATTTTATTTAGGTTTATTATAGATGGTTGGTAAATATTAATAGGTATCATTTAACAATAGAGTTTGAGCTGGAGGAATCGCATGGTCAAAAGTGGTCTTAATTTGGGATTATTTTATTTATTTATTTTTTTTTTCAAAAAATTTGTAGATGCAGTGTTTGAATCAGTTTTTGATGGTGAAATGGATTCAGCACATCAAAAAACCCTTTAGGCACCTAAAAATTTTATGAAGTTTGGGCCAACTTAACTTGTAGACCTTAGTGTTTGAATCATGTTTTTGATGGTGGAAAGGATCAAACAACCATGAAAAACCTCTAGGGGCTCCTAAAATTATTGAAGTTTGACAACTTAAAATTCGATTTTTACAAAATTTCCATAACTTTTAGGGGCAAAAAAAGGCATAATCATTATACTAAGCCATCTATAATAAAGTATTTATAGCTTTATTTTCAATTTATTATGGAGATCTTTATATATATATATATCAAAGAAAAAAAACACTGGTAACTTTTATTAAGAAAATAGTTCTAATACTTTTTCCATATAATATTGTTAATATCCAAAACCAAGAAGAGATCAAACGAATACACCAGAAACCATAGCTTAAAGCAAAAACCAGCCAAGGAGCTAAAAATAATCTAAAAATATATACTTGATGGAGTCAGAGATCATAAAACTATATGCATGTTTGTCCAGATGTCTTCATCCCATGAGCAAAGACAGTGCAAACCCAAAAGACCAAAACTAACATAGCAAAGACTAAGTAACATGCAAGGAGATAATGTAAAATGCAAAAACCCAAACAGAGGAAGGCTCCAAACATAGCAGGACATCAAAGATCAAAGAAAATCATGGCACTTCGAAATTGTCCTCAACAGATCATAAAACTATATGCATGTTTGTCCAGATGTCTTCATCCCATGAGCAAAGACAGTGCAAACCCAAAAGACCAAAACTAACATAGCAAAGACTAAGTAACATGCAAGGAGATAATGTAAAATGCAAAAACCCAAACAGAGGAAGGCTCCAAACATAGCAGGACATCGAAGATCAAAGAAAATCATGGCACTTTGAAATTGTCCTCAACCATTTTCTTATCCTGCACATGAAGGTTGTATCGAATTGTGCCACAAGTAGACTCTAGACCCTGTTTAGATAACTGATCAACCACATAATTATAATGCCTATAAATGTGTGATACTGAAAAGTGATCAAAATCTTGCTTAAGATACAAAATGCGAGCCATCCAAGTAGACAATGCAAGAGCCGAAATATAGGACTGTCCCACCACAACTTCTATGACAAGTTGAGAGTCCTTGTAGATAGAAAGATGCTTGATCTGAAGGCATTTTGGAAGGACCAACAATCCCCAAAGTGCCATGAATTCAGCCTTCTAGTTAGAACCCGAGCTGCCACACCAATAAAAGTAAAGGTGAATATTGAAATTAATTCTCAACCAAACCCCACAACCACAACAATTGTCACAAGTTGCTCCGTCGAAATAACCTGCAAGAAAGTGTATCTGTGGAGGAGGAGATAAATATTTTTGAGTAGCAACATCTCGTAGAGGAGGCACTGCGACAGATAACCAAGCCAAAATGTGAGAGAAAATATAAGGGATATTATGAGGCCTGTCATAAAAAATGACCCTGTTATGAGCCTTCGAAAGCTACCACATCACAAACAGAGGAAGAGGCTTGAATCTACCACGATAATTAAACTACCATTTGAAGCATGTTTCCAATGAGTGAAAGCTCTCTTGATGTGAAGCCCGAATATGATCCATAATACACCTCCACACCTCCACAAACAAGGGTAGTTAGTAAAAAAATGCACAACATCCTCTACGACATTATGCCAAAAAGCACACCAACTCAGGCCACAAAAATCCCTCTTACACAAATTATCCCAAGTAAATTTTTTTTTCTTCTAGGCCAACCAACCAAACATAACCACCTTATAGGGAACCCTCCACTTCTAGCCCACCCTATACCAACAAAGATCATTAGAGGGAAAAATGGTGTGTAAGATGTGTCAATATACCTCATTGACCACCACCTATCCTTGTCACAAAATACTATCCCAAACCAAAGTATCAACCCTCCTACGAAACATAAATCCAACATTATTGAAAGTATGGATGAGATGATTCCAACTAGGCACTAGTCCTCTAGGTAGATCAAGATCCTCCACAAACTTCTATATCAGATAGGGAAGATCAAAATGACATCTCACAATGGCTTGATCCAAGAAAAAAATCCATTTCTTGTGTAAATCATAAATGATCTCATAACTAAATAAAGGGGGGGGGGACTCCAAGAATCGAATCCAAACCAATCAGAATATGATTTCCTCGACCAAAATACTAGACCATTCTATCAATCGACCAATGGATTACCTTAGAAAAACTCAACCAAATGTAGGATCCTCTCCTGGAGCCAATATGACCCTTCTGATACCAACCATAAATAGATTTTCCAAGTAGATACTTTTCCGCAATGATAGATTTCCAAATGCCCTTTCCAAATACTACGCGCCAGAGAGATTTTGCTAATAGGGCCCATCCAAATCTTCTTCAATCAAGTATTCCCCAACCACCCATCTCAATCCCTTTTGCGATCACACCCAATTTGACAAGGTGGTATTTCTTATGTTATCCCTTCCCTGACCATAGAAAGTGTGTCATGAAGGCATTTATCCTATTAATAATGTGAATAGGAAGCACAAAGAGGTGCATCTAAAGACACCGCCAACTACTGAAGAACGGATTGAATAAATATATACCTACCGCCTAAAGTCAGCCACTTATGAGTCCACATAGTGAAGCACTTCTCAAAATTCTCCACTAACTAATCCCAATCCTCTATCTTGTAACAATTGGGCTTAAGATGAAAGCCCAGATAGGTCAAACCTCTGTCTAGTGGAGATACTCTGACATTGAATAAGCTCAAAATGCATTGAATAACTTCCTGGCTTTGAGATGTAGAGATTAAAATAGATTTATTCTCATTCATATACAAGCCAAAGGCTGCTCCAAAACAAATCATAATATGATAGTAAGTAAGCCACTATTCCCAAAAAACCGCCCTGAAAGTAAGAGCATCATCAATGAAGAAAAGGTGTGAGACATGGATCAAACACGAAATCTTTAGGCCATGGAAAAAGCCTTGATATCTAGCCTCCTTTAGTTTTAAATTAAGACCATCCATAACCAAAATAAAGACTAAAGGGGACAAGGATCATCCCTGTCAAAGTCCTCTACTAGACTGGAAAAACTTAGAAGGAAAACCATTAATCAAGATAACAAAGGAGGCAGAAGATACACAAGCCATAATCCAAGCGATGTTCTCCATAGTGAGACCATTTTTAAATAGAATCTTACATAAGAAGGCCCAGTTGATGCAATCATAGGCTTTATACAAATCAATATTCATAATAATAACATCCAACTCCCTAATGTGGATAGAGTGAAGACATTCCTATGCAAAGGCTACTGCGTCATGTATCTGATGACTGGCCAGGAAACCAAATTGCTCAGGTGATATGAAATAAGATAGGGTCTTCTTGATTCTCTCAGTTATAATCTTAGAAATCAACTTATAAGTAATGTTACATAAGGAGATAGGACAAAAATCAAAGAAATAAATGGGATGTGATGATTTAAGGTTCAAGGTGATAAAACTAGAGTTTATACCGCTAGAAATATTGCCACGAACACATGATTCTTCAACCATAGATAGAAGGTCTGCACTAACAAGATAAAAAAAATGTAGGAAGAAATCCACTGTCTAGCCATCTAGGCCTAGACTCTTATCCTTGGAAAAGGATTTAAGAACATCCCCGATTTCTTCCAAGGTGACAAGTTTGAACATAGAAAGATTAGATCCCACCGAAAACATAAAAAGAAATATTATGACTCCCCAAATCATGTATGCATAGTCCACATCATTGCATGTCGAACATAGATATTTAAATTACCAAACTGCCTCCTCCTGAATGTCCCTCGTAGAGTGAATGCATCCTCCCTCCGATGATTCCAATTCCCAGATAGAGTTCATATTACGCCTATGATTACCAAAGTGATGGAAATTTTTTGTATTTCGGTCATCTTCATGAATCCAAATGGCCCTACTTTTGAGACACCAGGTAGCCTCCTGGAAGCTAAGAATGCGTCTTTTTTTGAGTTCAAGATCCTTCATTTTAGAGAGTTGTTCCTCCAAGGGGGAGGTCGGGTCCATGATAAAGCTAAGAAAAATCATCTTAGCCACAATTCGGTCCATGTCCCTTTTATGCTTTAATTTTGTTGATATTCCCAACTGCGAATGATCCCCTTGATTGAATTTAGCTTATATAAAAGTGAGTACATGGCTGACAAATTATCCTCGTGAGCACCCACCGACCAATTATCTCTCACAAGAGCAGTAAAGGATTTTTCCTACAACCACATCCTATTAAATTTGAAAGGAATGCCCAACCAAGAAGTCTCCTCGTTCCATTGTAGTATGATCGACAGATGTTCTGATATCTTAGTCTTCTCCACCCATGACCTACAATTTCAAAAACGTTTGAGAACCTTGTCATGGACTAAAAATTTGACTAATCACTTTACAATATGGTCAAAGCTCGACCTGTTATTCGCCCAACTAGGAGTTGAGGGATATGCCTTCACATCATTAAAAGAATTCCTCGCAAAAAAACAATAGAGATAAGAGCCAAGTGGGGCAGGTCTAGAACGAAGACCCCAACAATGCCCCATAGAGAAAGTGGCATTAAAATCCCCAACAATAAGAAGTGATTCAATCTACAATATACCACAATCTGTCATCCTGTCCTAGAAATCCCGACGTCCCCGACAGAGAGTATATAAATTAAGAAAATGAAACCTAGAAGAGAAACCTTTGATGAAACACGAAATAATAATACCAAAAAAACATTTAAAGGCAAAGAGATTCACCCTATGAGGATCCCACAAAACCAACATTCCACCCAATAGTCCACAAGAATCAGTAGCAACAAGGTGTCGACTCGGGAAAACAGATTGTAAGTATGTAATGGCCTTCTCCTTAGTGGTCATAGTTTCCTGAATAAAAATTAAACAGGGTTGAAATGAGTCAAGCAAAAACTTAAATGAGGATTTTTTAGAGGAAACCCCCAAGCCACATATGTTAAGAGATAAAAATTTCATCTAATTAACCCCCACCATGGGCATTCAATATCTAAGGGCTCGAGAGTCACCAACACAGATGATGGGAATGTTCTGAAGGGAGCCATCCAGAGAGGCCGACATGGATTTAATAGAGGGCCTTCCACAAAAATGTCGACTCCCTCTACCCCCCCTGAAATGAACAATAATGTTGATAATCGATCTTGGACTAATGACCAAAGACTTGGAATCACCGTCCACTTTGTGAATAGAAAGCGCTTGTAGGTCCATGATAACATTTCTCATGAGAAAATCAATATCACTTCCCACCAAGTTATGTGGGGAAGAATCGATCCAAATGGCATCCGCCCGAGGGGAAGAATGAGAAGGAAACTGTGCCAAGAAATCCAGATAAAGGTCCTTTGGAGGAAAAGAGACACCCCAGATTTGAGGAGCCGAGACTAGGCCACAGGAAACCGAAACAACAAAAGTGGAGAGATCAAGAGGCAGATGATCTTCCAAAGCAGATGCCAAAGGGCGAGAAGATGAAAAGGGAAAACAAGAGGGAAGATGAGCTACATGCTTTGAAATCAATAAAGAAGAAGGTGTGCAGTAATCGGAAAGGGGAGGAAAATCAATAGAAGTCATCATAGAGAATGAGTTTGGCTGTCGGGGGAGAGTGGAAGCATCAATGTCTGCCCCTAAAAAAGGATGCATTTCATACCAAGGAGAGGGTGGTAGAGTGGAAGATGACGAAGAGAAGTTCGAAGAACCACCATCTAAAATATGATAACTAGACAAAGAAGTACTTGGATAGACCAATGAAGGAGGATGTACCACTGCCTTGACGATCACGATTTGACCAACCCTGATAACCTACGAACCGAGGCCTATTTTTCCAAGGACATCGAGACATGAGATGTCCAATGTCGTTACAAAGAAGGCAACGAAAAGGGATCACCCAATAGTCAGCATGCTACCGAATTTTTTGGTGTCCCATTCCAGGTCAATGCACTCAGGCAGACCCCTAGAGAAATTCACTTCCACCAAAATCCATGCAATGCATTTGTCCCTAGCCCCCAAGATGTTGGTGTCTAAGTATACAAAACATTCAATTGACTTTCCAATGTCCATCAAAACCCTATGTGTCCAAAACTCCATCAATAGTCCCAAAATATTGATCCATACATACTTCACCTTCAGGGTCACAGAGAGAGGATTGAAACCATTGTACCATTTGTGAAGTTGTAAGAAACTATGCCATGAACCCAAGGGGCCTTTAGAATGCTTTCTGCATCTTCTTCATGTAAACTTGATCAAAACCCACTTCACTGTTGTCCAATGCTCCTTCCCTATTTTTGACATAAACTTGATCAAGACTCCCATTGCATGTGCAATCTCTAGTCTAGTACAGACCATCGCATACATCAGGCTACCGACTACACTTACATATCGAACATAGGACATGTCCTCTTCCTCTTCTTGTGTCTTGGGACACTGTTCAGCAAATAAATTTACACCTACAGGAATAGGAACCTTCACCAGTTTATTATCCTACATATTAAACCTCTACCTTATTGTCTCTACATACTTCTTGTGGTTTAACCAAAGCTTCCTCTTTGTCCGATCTCTTTTAATTTTCATGCCCAAAATATAGTTTGTAGCACCAAAATCTTTCATGTCGAATTCGGAGGACAAATGGGTCTTCAAATCATCGATAATTTCTTTGTTATTTCCAATCAAAAACATATCATCCACGTACAAGACCAGATAAATAACATGGTCACCAATTAATTTAAAATACACACAGTGATCTCCTTTAGCTCAAACTCTATCTTCTCAGGTTCCTTTGGTTGAACTTTATGTTTAATAACATCTTTCATCTTTCTGAACACCACCTCTTGACTGTACACAACATTCCTTGTCACTAGGTTCAAAGCTTATAACCCTTTAAACCATCCTTATACCCGATAAAGATGCACTTTTCAGATTTACTATCCAACTTGGTTCATTTCTCCTCTGGAACATGTACATATGCATCACATCCAAATACCATCAGATGTGAAAGAGAGGGATTCTTACCAGTCCATACCTCTTATGGAGTTTTACCCTCCAAAACTGATGAAGGTGATCTGTTGACTAGGTAACATGCTGTCTCCACTGCCTTTGCCTAGAATTCTTGTCCTAACTCGGTACCACTAAGCATGCTTCTTGCCCTTTCCATCAACGTCTTATTCATTCTTTCTGCAACTCCATTTTGCTGGGGTGTATATGGAGTAGTCTTCTGCCATGCTATACCACACTTCTTGCAGAATTCTTCAAATCCCTTACTGCAAAACTCTCCCCCATTATTTGTCCTTAGCACCTTTATCTTCTTCTCTGTCTCGTTTTCCACCAGAGCCTTAAATTCTTTAAACCTGTCAAAGACTTTAGATTTCTTCTTAAGGAAATATATACATGTATTCCTTGAGAAGTCATCTATAAATAATATATAGTACATAGACTTACCTAGTGATAGAACCTTCACAGGTCCAAATACATCACTGTGCAAATGCTCTAATATTTGTTTCACCCTCTTACTACCCGAGGGGAAACTCACCCGATTCTACTTCCCATATACAGAATTTTCATAGAAATTAAAATCTAGAGAGCTATTACTCATACCTTCTACCATACCTTTACCATGAAGTATTCAAAGGTACTTCTCTCCAATATGTCCAAGCCTTTGATGCCACAACATGGTCTTCTCTCCAAAGATGACTAGATTTTTTGCTCCACTTTCAAGAACCACAAAACTGTTGCACCCATCGACAACCGTGCTACCTTGCAACTTGTATAGAGTTTCAATCCGAACTCCCTGCATCAATACCAGTGCTCCCCAAACCATCTTGCAGGTATCCTTCTCAAACACTATTTTTACACTTGCATCATCCAACTTGCTAATAGAAATCAGATTTATGGCTAATGCAGGAATATGCAGAACACCCGGAAGTGTTTTAACCCTTCCACCTTGCATTTTCAACTTTACTTTTCCACGACCAATGATTCTAGCCTTCCTATCATCCCCCAAGAAGATATCGCCACCATCATATTTCTCATACTCGCAGAACCACTCTCTATGGGGAATGAAGTGAAAGGATGCACTTGAGTCAATCAACCATGCCTCATGATCTACAAGTGTACTTGAAGAAGCCAAGTATACATCCCCACCTTCATTTGAGGTGGTTTTCGCCTCTGTAGAAGGAGCATCATCAGATCCCTTTCCTTTATTAGGAGCTTTAGACTTATAGTCCCTTTTGTAGTTCCCTTCCTTTCCGCATTTTCAGCACACAACTTTTATAGGTTTTCCTGGAGATTTAGATCTCCCTCTAGATTTAGATATCCCACTCGATGACTTATTTTTGTTTCTGTTCTAGGACCGTCCTCGTACAGACAAGGCATCACCATTTTGGCTCTCCGTATTTTTCTCTCATCTCCTTTGTCAGCAAGGATGAGACTATTTCATCAAAATGCAAGGCAGTTGCATTGCTACCAATTGCAATAACTAGGCTATCCCACGAATCTGGTAGAGAAAACAACAAACTAATGCATTTATCTTCATCTTAAATTTTAATATCAATAGATGCTAACTAACTTACCACAATATTGAATGCGTTTAGATTCTCTGTCACTGAGTCTCCATCTTTCATCCTCAGGTTATACAATTTTTTCGCATGAATAGTTTATTCACTAGAGACTTAGATTGGTACAAAGTCCCTAACTTGTCCCACAAAGCCTTCGCCGTAGCTTCCCCTGATACATTCAAAAATATTGAATCTGAGACACACAATCGTATTGTGCTCTTTCCCTTCCGATCCAACTTCTTCCATTCTTCATCGGATCCTCCCGTTGGTTTAGTACCTGGATCTACCGCGATCCACTGATCTTTATCCACCAACAGATCGTCCATCTTGAGTTTCCACGACTCAAAACTTTGACCATTAAATTTCTCGATCTCTATCTTTCCACTGCTCACCATCTTCTTTCAATAGAATCAATCTCGCAAATCTCCCACTGAATAGGGTCTACCATAGGCCCAAGTGAAACCCCTTAGCAACAAAGGCGTCCCCTTGAAGCCAAAACAACTCCGATACCAAATGTAGGTTTTAAGCCTGTACATAAATTACCTGCATAAGAATTCTAAAACACAGAATATAAACAATGCGATAGCATAACACATAAAGCACATATACATAGAGATTTTCACCTGGAACCCAAAACCAGGACTACTAGCTTGATTTTTCATTATTTTCCTTTCAATGTTATAATACATATTTATACATCCCAAAGCATCCAATACCATGGACCGAAAACCATCACATCCAAAACCATGGATTGGAAACCATCACGTCCAAAAACATGTGCGAAAATAATGCACAAAACCATAGGTGGGTTTGCCCAAACTAACATAGGGTCCAAAACCAAAATTTTCTGGGGCACTGCCACGGACCCCATAAAGTGGGGTTACGGGTACCCCTCAAACCCCTTGTGACCTCCCCTCCTCCAACCCTCGGTTAACTACGTGGTCTAGTCATGTAAAGAAAATAACACAACCCAACAACAGCTAGCCAGCTCTCAGTACAATCCTCATAGATGCTCACATGAAGTCTCGGCTTCTCTCCAGCCTTCCCCTTTGCCCTCCAAGCTCCTATTTCCTTGCGTTGTTCCTTGTGGATGACTAGCCTATTACCAAGTGGAAAAACAAGCTGTCAAAAATGCGCAATCCTCAAGGATGAACCCTTAACTGAATGCATGGATCTTTCTCAACTGGGTCTTTCTCAGAATAGACATGCATGAGTTTCTGATGAGGGAATCTTCAGTTAATTGGAGTAGCACTAGTTGAGTGCATTAATGCATCAACTGACTATTAATTCACTATTAGTTCCTCAAACAATTTGGAACTAATTTAACTGGACTTAACTCAGTAAACTGAGTTAACTAATTACAATTCAAATATAACTCAATCATATCTCCTTAATTTAAGGGATAACTCTTGCATGACTTCATAAAGACTTCTAACTTGAATTTCTACAACTAATTAATTTAAAATTAATTAATTAATTATTTCCAAGTAGCTGTTAAGACTAAATCCGATTTTAATTCACAATTTAATTCAAGGAAAAATTAAACTGGAATATTCTTTTTGCCATATTTCAATAGTTTCATCTGTTTGCTTGTTTCTTTCAACATTTACTATTTTTAACAGTTTTTCAGGTCTTGAAATTCTAGATCCGTTTTGACACCCTAAACGACATTTTTTTGAGGTCTGTTGCAAACTAGGAGCACATGCTTGCTACAAATCCTGTAGTACTTATAGATACCTTTCCAGCAAGGTATCATATGCACCAAACATATATTATATGACCAAGTTACGACCCCGGGAAGTTGGCTACCCAACTAACCCCCATTGGGTCGACAAATTCTTGGCGTTACATCTCTTGGGGTTAGGGTTTTGGTTCTTTAGGATTTTCTCTTGTTGTTCAATAATAAATAGGCCCTTGAGCTTTATTGTAACATAGTTTAGAGGCATGTAGCTGACACATCTATTTTTAGAGATAAGCTACCATCGCCCAAGTTAGTTTATATCCATTTTGTTTGTAAGCATATTTCAGTATTATTATATTAATGAAATGAAGTGTTATTTATACTATATCTCTGTATTTATGGTTATATATATATATATATATATATATTTACATTCCTATTTAATTTCAAATCACGTACCTTACGTGAAGGCAATCTTGTTCTTGTTTATGATCAAGATCATGACGTCTTGGGGCATGAGAAGTTTGAACCATTATGGCTAGGACCTTTAATCATCCTCAAGTGTTTTGGAAAAGGGGCATATTAGAGTGTCCAGAAAGAGAAATCCTTCCCAATCCTCGAAATGCACTCTATCTTAAGAAATTTTACCCATAGCATTTCCCATTGAAATGCATGTATCTCTTTCTTTCTTCTTGCATTTAGCTAGTTTGCATTCCCCACCATCTTAAACATTGTCTTCTTGCATCTTTTAGATGGATCCATTATCCACACCTTATATCGGTTATGTTGATGGTGCAAGTCGCTTCACCATGAATCTAGCCTCAACAACTTGGGCCATTTTCACCCCCTTGCATTCGTTAGTCCACTCCAATGATAGTTTCATTGAACCTACCCTGAATAACTAGGCCGAATATGTTGTTGTGATAGGTTTGTTAGCCAATTGCCTTGATCGTCTCATAATTCACCTTCATGTTTGTCTTGATTCCTTGCTATTTGTCATGCAATTGAACGACAATTATCATGTGCGTAATCCTGTCTTATTTAGAAAAAATCTACTAGTTAAAATTTTGGCATGTGAATTTGAATCTATTACATTTAGTCATGTTCCTAGAGCCCATAATGACTGTGTAGATACCATTGCAAATAACACTATAGATTGACATTTATCACATGCATATACAAGAATATATCCATAAACAGATGGAGAACCACAATCGTCACAAAAGATGCTTAACCATAAATATGTATCGTCATATAGTGTTTTGAGTCCACTACTCTGATTTGACATGCTCATTCACATGCTATCATAAAATAAAAATGGGGACGCACATGTCCCTATGCCTAATCAGCATCATCTGGAGGCTCCTAAGCCAATGGCTCCATCCCACTAGCTCGTGGATCTCGTACTGGCTGATCGACCATATCAATGCACCATGTGATTCCTTGCCATTCTGAGGGAAGAACAATTCACTCATATGTATATTGATTTTATAGCTCGTGCCACTCATGCTTTGTCACCTCAGTCAATATCACATCGAATCTATGTCGGAGATCCTCCAATGGAGAATCATTCCCCAACCTTTGTTGTGATGTGGCCCCACCTTGATCTGCAGCTCCAAGCACTGCAGCTTGTCCGGTGTATCGTTTCGGCCTCACCGGTGCTATATCTGCATACTGCAAAGTTTAGAAATTAGTACCATATACACATATTTCTTAAACTATAAAAGCATCAAATATATAACAACTTTCACTTACCATCTACACCCCATGATCAACCCGATCGAAGTGGTAAATCAGGATCCCCCTGATAGTTCATGCCACTATATGGATAGTCATCTATGTACAGTGGCATTTGGTTCCAATGAGCAAAAAAACTTGGTTAGAACAACCGTCTGACTCCCCCTCCTCCACCGCGTCTCAGTAGTTTCCCCTACCGACACATCCTGGGGTCCTAGTAACTCACAATCCTTGACAACAAGGTCTCACCAACCCTCATCAAAGGTTTCTCTAAGAACTTCAACATCTCACTACTTGATTCCTATGTATCTCAACACAAAGTGGCTCCAAATCTAGTTCTCTCCAAGACACTTTTATCTCTACCATACCTGCAAAATACCATTATGTTTTGTTAGTCCAGAGTTAAAGGCACGCATATCTAGTACTCAACTTCAAATGACAACAAACCACCAGTCATGCCCATCCTCTCAACATAAAATGAAAATTTTCCTTCAAAACTGCACTGGCCACACATGTGGGCCTAGTTTTTGCGTTCCAGAGCACAAAACAGGCCCCCAAAAGTGCGTTGTGACTGTTAGCGTTTGACATTTCACCTCAGGCTGAGAAAGGCAAATCTCAAAGCTACATCAAACCATTCAGCCTCGTAGCTAGCCCTACGGGGCAGGAGAAGGCTCTCTCCG
>APFE031356715.1:0-11615 GCA_000404065.3 Pinus taeda | reverse complement strand
GGACAGGAGGAGGAGGAGGAGGTTGGTGGATGGGCAGGAGAGGATAGGCACTAGCAGGGGTGGCGACAAGGTTGGGGGTGGAGGCGGGAGGAAAGAGGAGGAGGATTTGGGGGAGGAAGGGTAGGAGGTGGAGGAGGAGGGGGACACGGTAGGAGAGGATGGGGAAGAGGTGAAGTAGGAGGAGGGGGAGGGGGGAGGAAGGAGATGAGGAGGAGAGGGAGGAGAGGGGAGGGGAGGGGATGGAGGTAGGGGGAGAGGTTGAGGTGGAGGGATGGGAGGCAGGAAGTAGGAGGAAAAGGCGATAGGTGGAAGAGGAGGCAAAGGAGGGTGTGGTTGTGGAGGAAGAGGAAGAGGGGGGATGTAGATTCAGAGGAGGAGTGGGTAGAGGTAGATGACGGGGCTAGCAGGGAGGCAGAGGAGGTGGCGGGAGGTGGAGCAGGAGTAGGCAAGCGAGGAGGGGGAAGAGGTGGAGGTGAAGGAGGTGGAGGAGGAAGAGGAGAAGGTGAGAGGGGAGGAGGTGGAGGGGGAAGAGGGTGAGTGGGAGAAAAAGGAGCGAGAGGCAGTGGAGGAGGGAGTGAAAGGAGGAAGGTAGAGAGGTAGAGGCAAAGGGGGGAAATATAATACAACATGGGTTCATATTGGGGAATATATATTGAGGAACAAATGACATAATATATTGGGGGATATATAGGGGTAAAGGTTTTTTATATTGGAAAATATAAAAAATGGATCTCAAAGTTAATGAAAAATATAAAGTGGTATAAAAAATGTAAATGAAAAAATGGATACCTACAATATCTAGTGAAAGTAGGGGTTTCTTAAATAGGGAAGCTATATTGGGTTTATATTGGTAGGGGGTTAAATAATGTGATTTTTAGACGCATTTTCCAATATGTACTCAAGTTATGTGTATTTTTTAATATGCCACAAATGCACGTGATAGTTCAGAGGTTCACTTAGTGAATCCCCTATGAGGCAGGGAGGGGAAGAGGAAGAGGTGTGTGGTAGGAGGTGGAGGAGTTAGAGGGGGTGGATGTGACGGGAGAGGATGGCGAAGAGGCAAAGGAGACAAGGCTGTGGGGGGGAGAGGAGACAATAGAGAAGGGGTAGAGGCAGGATAGGGGAAGGGAGGGGGAGGAAGTAGGGGGAGAGGCATAGGTGGAGGTGTGGGAGAGAGGGAGGAGGCAAAGGTAGGAGGAGGAGGAGGCGGAGGTGGAGAGGGGGGAGGTGGAGGTAGAGGAGGAGGAGGAGGAGGAGGAGGTGGAGGTGGAGAGGGGGGAGTGGAGGTGGAAGCGAGTTCTTAATTTATATGGATCATGGGTCCCTTTAGAGTAGACTTGGTAGCTGGGGATCAAAATTGAGACATCATCAACATGATTAAATTGCGAAGTTTGGAAGGATTGGTTGCATCTGTGATGAGACATTAATGTGGGACACTTGGTTAGCAGTTTGGTGTAGTCATGAAGGCTTGGACATGGAATTTTTTTCATATCTATGGAAATCACGAGTGGAGCAACTTAACCGAGGTTAGGAGTAGTGGATATAAATAAAACTCAGTAGAGCACCTTGAGGTGATGTTGGAAGCATTGAGACACCATGAGAGGATTCAATAATTGATTTGATGATTTACAAGTTTCTCAATCTCTTCATGGACTTTCTTATGGATAAGTTAGTAAAGTTGATAGATAAAATTGACTTGGAGGACCTTATAAGTAGGATCCGACTTTATTTGAGTTGGGTGTGTTGATGGTCCTATGTACAAAAGTCACAACACTTCACAATGTGGAGGAGATTATCAAATGTCATGATAGTGAGCTATGTATAAGTATGTGATGACAGTGTTGGAGAAATGATTGATGATGGCATAAGGACATGCAATCTTATGGTATGTATATGACAGTAAATTTAGCAACCCAACTAGTGAAAAATTTGGGGGCCAGTAGTGAATAGAGACATGAGAGATTGACGTTGGAGTATGGAGAAGAGACATAAGCTTTGTATTTCAAAGGTGAATAATATTATCCCATCAATATTGGGCTCCCTTTATGTTTATTATCTTTGACGATTACACTAGAGTTGGAAATTTACAACATTAAGTAGGTATGTATCATTGAGTCATGATGTTATTTAGTTCTTATTTGGATCATTAGATGGTTTATTCATAATATTCTCAACAACTTGATTTATTTTCTCACTGTAGCGAGTCACTACCACTATAGAGTCCATGAATATTAAGGGATGAAGATACCTTAGTTAGTGCAAGCATGAAGGAATGTTGAGTTTACATTTAAATTTTGTAGGTTAGAAAGATGTTGGAAAATATGGAAATCCACTCCATTATAAGGGAAGTATATTCCATAGAATCATTCCTAGATTCATGTTCAAAGTTATGATTTCACTCTTGGAGATGACATGGGGAGAGTCAACCTATGGAAGTAAATGTGTTGATGAGAACTTTAAACTCAAGCAAACATGACTAGGTATGTTAATTTACATTTTGATTTTATTGTGAAAGTTGTTCATTACTAGATGAATACACATTTACTAAGTACATGAGGTATGAAAATTAAACATACCAAAAAAATGATTAAAAAATTTTGATACCAAACATACGCCATTATGCATAAAAAGCGTTGAAACACAAAAATTATATGAAATTTTTATTGTAGGTAAATTAGCATATTGTCTTTACATTTATAATTCCACGAAACCATAAAAGATTTCATCAAGATATTTGATCACAAACTTCAAAAGTTGGTTAAAAACACTGAACTCTTAGTTGCTACCATCCTTATTTATTATATAGACGCATTTAATGAAGAGTTCTAGTTTTTCTTAACTGAGAAAGGTTTAAAAACTTTGAGGGAGGTTCAAGAAATGATGATAAATATAGAACTAAATATAGTAGCCTCGAGATAAAGTGATGTTCTTGGTTCATTAACATAATCAAATTCTACATCTGAAAGAAAACCTAGTGCAATATATATAATCAACTCAACCACATATGCAATTGTAATGTTGTGAAGTTATGGAAAACTTGAAACATCTATTTCAAGTTTTTAAAACCCAAGGGATTGGAATAGAAGGAATAGAAAAGGGCCAAAATGAAGTTAAGAGAAATTTTGGCTTTGACAATGATAGGGGTATATGAGAACTAAGACCCTCTGGTCCCTATGAATCCATGGTGTTGGGAATATCAATATTTCCATGTTAAAGTTACTTTCCCTTAATTTATAAAATGGATTAAAGAAGCTATGCCTAAAGACACGCATGGGCCAAATCCTATAAATTTTATTGATGAAGATGATTTCATTTGTATTTGAGAGTATATGGTTTTATATATTATAAAACAGATATGGGTGAGATAAAGGTGAAAATTAGAGGTGTTGACGAGGTACAAGAGATGTTTCATTGTGGCAGGGTTTTTCTAAAGCATATATGGGTGAGATAGAGGAGAAGCGAATAGTTGGTGAAAAGGTACAAGAGATATTTGGTGAAATCCGTTGCCATAATGAAATTAGGGACATGACATCGAGAAGGTATACCTTATACTATCATAAATATTTCCTATGGTTTCCGCTATATCATAAGAAAACTAGTCTAAGGTGAGAGTAAGTGTTGTTTATGTGACATTGGGAAATGTTTTTGAGTACCCCCTAGAGTTGCACTCATTTTCAGGGATTTATAACTTTAAGTACAATTTTGGGTAGTACTATATTCTATCCAAGGCCTGACATCATTTAGGAATAATTAAAGAGGATGAAAAGGCATCATATAAGACATTTATCCTAATTCGTTTGCATCCCACAAAGCTTAAGATTAGAAGAATGCATAGGAAAATAATAAAACTCAATGATCGTAATAGAATATTTAGTAGGAGACAAACTACACCCTTTGTCACAAAGTATAGAAAAACAATTATTGCTTCGCTTGAAATAAGCCAACATCTTTAGGATTTGGTGGTTCGTCACCATCTGTAAGTTTTTCAACTCCTTGGTGTGAAACTATTATAGTAATTATAGTGTTAATCACTACCCAATTTTTTGAAATTACACAAAATGTGAAATGACATTGACTAAATGACAAAATATGTAATGAAAGTTAAATTCATATATGATAAAGAAATCTATTAACATAAAATCATTAAGTAATAAAATGAGAACTAGAAGTGTTAAAGTGAGTAAGGGAAAAATGGTTCGAATTCTTGCACAAGATATCATATCTAAATGAATTACTTATGAGTTAATAGGAGTATATTATGTATGTGAAGACATATGTTTTGGATTCCTGAGAGTCTAGCCTTCATTTGCAACAATGGAGAAGAGAGTGAAAATTTAATGTTTGAATTGAAGACATGAACCTTAAACTAACTTGCATATCTCCACCTCCACCTCCAGATCCACCTTAACCACCTCCTCCACCTTCTCCTCATCCTCCTCCCAACCTCCTCCTCCACATCTACATCTTCCCCTTGTGTCACCTTCTCCTCATCCTCCACCTCTGTCAGCTCCACTACCCCTTCATCCTCCTCTACCTCCACCTCAACAACCATCACCTCCACCTCCACCTCCACCATCTTCTTCTCCTACTCCTCCTCAACCTCCTCATCCACATCCACCACCTCCTCCTTCTCTGCCACCTCCTCCTTCTCTGCCACCTCCTCCACCTCCTCCTCCTCTTCCACCACCTCCACCTCCTCCTCCTACACTGCCACCTCCACGTCCTCTATCTCTACCTCCACCACCTCCACCTCCACTTCCTCCAATACCTTCACCTCTACCTCCTCCTCCTCCACCACCTCCTCTTCCTCTTCCTCCTCCGCCTCCACTACCACCTACTCCTCCTCCTCATCCTCTACATCCATGTACACATACACGTACACCTCCCCCACATCCTCAACCACCACCTCTACCTCCTCCTTCTCCACCTCCACCTCCCAAACCACCACATCCACATCCTCCTCCTATAATGCCATGCCCACATCCTCTATATCTACCTCCACCACCTCCACCTCCACTTCCTCCAACACCTTCACCTCTACCTGCTCCTCCTCCACCACATCCTCTTCCTCTTCCTCCTTCACCTCCACCTCCACCACCTCCTCCTCCTCCCCCTCGTCTACCTCCACCTCCACCCCCTCCAACTCCTCCTCCTCATCCTCTACATCCACGTAAACATACATGTACACCTCCTCCTCGATGTCCTTAAAAACCACCTCCACCTTCTCCTTCTCCACCTCTGCCTCCCCAACCACCACCTCCACCTCCTGCTCCTCCTCCTCCTCCACCTGCATCTCCTACATTGCCACCTCCACATCCTCTATCTCTACCTCCACCACCTCCACCTCCGCTTCCTCCAAAATCTTCACCTCTAACTCTGCCTCCTCCACCACCTCCTCTTCCTCTTCCTCCTCTTCTTTCTCCACCTCCAATACCACCTCCTCCACCTCAACCTCCACCTCCACCTCCTCTTGCCCCTCCTCCTCCTCCTCTGCCTCCACCTCCACCGCCTCCTACTCCTCCTCCTCCTCCTTTGCATCCACGTACACGTCCTCTCCACATCCTCAACCACCCCTCCACCTCCTCCGTCTCCACCTCCACCTCCCCAACCACCACCTCCACCTCCTCCTCCTTGACCACCTCCTCCTCCTCCTTCACCAGCACCTCCAGAACCACTTCGACCTCAACCTCCACCTCCACCATGTGAGCATCTACCCCCTCCTCCACCTTTGAATCCTCCTCCACCTCCACCTCTACCTTCGCAAACTCCTCCTCCTCCACGACCACCTCCTCCTACTCCTCTATATCCTCCTCCTCCACCATCTCCTCCACCTCCACCTCCTCCACCTACTACACCTCCTTCTCCTCCTCCTCCTCCTTCTGCTCTTCCTCCACCTCCACCTCCTCCTCCTTGACCAACCCCACCTCCTCTTCATCGACCTTCAACTCCACCTCCTCCAACACCCTCGGCTCTGCCATCTCCTCCTCCACCACCTCCTCCAACACCACCTCCTCTTCCTCCACTACCACCTCATCCACCTCCAAATCCCCTCGGCCTCCATGTACACCTCCTCCTACTCCTCCTCGACCACCTCTTGCACCTCCTCCACCACCACCTCCTCCACCACCCCGTGCACCTCCTCCTCCACCTCCACCTCCACAACCACCTTCACCTCCTCCTCGTCCTCCACTAGCACAACCTCCTCCTCCACCACCTCCTCCACCTCCACCACATCCAACTCCTCCACCTCCTACACCTACGCCTCCTCCTCCACCTCCTCTTCCTCAACCTCCACCTCCACCTCCCTCAACACCTTCACCTTTGTCTCCCCATCCTCCACAACCTCCTCTTCCTCCTCCTCCTCTTCCTCCACTACCACCTCCTCCACCTCCACATCCTCTTCCTCCTCCTCCTTCTCTTCCACATCCATGTACACCTCCTACAACTCCACCTCCTCCTCCACCTCCACCTCCACCCCCTACACCTCCACGTCCTGAACCTCCACCTCCACCACCTAAGCCTCTGCATCTCACTCCTCCTCTAAGTCCTCCTCCACCATCACCTCCACCCCCTCCACCAACCCCACCTATACCTTCGCCTCCTCCTTATCCTCCTCCTCCTCCATATCTTTCTATTGATGATCACAATGGATTTGGATTGTTCAAGAAGATCCTCACTACATCCAATCATTTGAGATCAACGTTATTTCTTGATTTTGTTACTCATTTCGATATACCATCTATCTCTTTGTAAATTTGACTATTCCAGAAGATCCTCTGCTGTATCAAAATGATTGAGATCAATATTATTTCTGATTATGTTATTCTTTGTATATGTCGAAGTAAATTCATTCATTTCCGCCTTGTGTTCGTCCTTTCTTATGATTTGATGCATAGGAATCACCAAGGGGAGAATTGTTATCTTCCAATGTGCTCTTGTTGTTGTTGTTACGCAAACCCTTGTTGGGCTATTTTGTTCCGCTGCTCCAAATTCGTTTCGGGTACTCTGTTTATTTCCTGTGCTTTTTTAAATTTTAGGTAATTTGTTGTGAATGTAATTTTGTTGTTTCTATTTCATTTTCTTTAATTAGTTTAATCTCTTCAAACCAGGCTACCGTCCTTCTTGATTTTGATAATTAGTTTATGACATTTCGATTTAGATTTCGTTTCTGTGTAGACTTTCAAATTTCTGTTGGTTGCAACAAAAATCACTTGTAGGAACATAATTGGCCACATTAAAAGTATCTTCAGCCAGGTCATTGTGCATTGTTCTACGTCAGGTTCAGGTCCTTGGTTCAAGCCTCCTTCTCTCTTGTTGAGGATTAGGTTACGACTACACATTTATTAACTTTTTGCATCTGTTACTTTCGAAGTTTTCGGTCATCAAAAGATAGAGTAATTTTATGACACCTTTGTTAGATATGATATCGCTAGAATTATCCAACCGATCATAATCGTAAACTTCTCTAGATCAACATTTGTTTTAATTTTTTCACTCGTTTATGTGAAAACCAAAGCCCTCAAAGGATTAGTCAGGGCTCCATTTGTTTGAAATTTTTCACTCATTTCTGTGAAGCTAATCAATCTGAATGTAAACCAAAGCCCTCAAAGGATTAGTCACGGCTCCAGTGATGACCTCGCTCCGCTTTCCAATATCTTCCTTCCACATTTCTAAACATTGTATTCGCATTTCTTTCTAATTACACATAGGGCAAGTGTCAAAATTATAAATATACAAATATAAGGTTACATTTTGGAAGATGGGTTAGACGACCATTTAACCGTTGCCAAAAGCACGTATTGTTATGTTTTCAAGTAAATATAGTGTGACTATTATCCACTCCTTTTATGAAGTTTTCAAATATTTTAGCGAAAAGGATTTCAGTTAGTGGTAGTTTACTTAAGTTTCGTCTTACTTACGCCTATGACGAGTGGAGGTTTTCGAAAATTTCGTTGTGCTTTGTGTTTGTATGTTAGTCATAGTGGGCATTCCTGAATTTGTGTCTATGCAAATTGTCTTTATTTTATTTTATTTTTTAAAGATTTTATATAGTTAACTTATTGATTTTAACATTGAGTTTTTGTTTTTTATTTACTTCAACATCGTATGAAACGATAACCAATTTTATTTTATTTTCAAGTTTTCTAAGAAGGTGGAGGTGGAAGTGGAGATTTTATATAATTAGCTTATTGATTTTAAATAGTTCTGGACATTAAAAATAAGCATTGAGTTTTTTTGTGATTTACTTCAACATCCTTTGATATTATTTATATAAAATTTATAAAATTTTATTAATTAAATTGTATTTTTATAATTAATTATTTATATTGCAATTTTTTATACATATTATTTGTTATATTATCATGTATATATTGATAAAGAGAATGAAATGATATCCAATTTTATTTTATTTTCAAGTTTTCTAAGGAGGTGGAGGTGGAGGTGGAGGTGGTGGAGGAGGAGATGGAGGTGGATGTGAAGGAGGAAGTCGGGGAGGAGGAGGTGGAGGATGAGGACGATATGAAGGTGGAGGTGGAGGAGGATGAGGTAGAGGTAGAGATGGAGGAGGAGGCGGAGATGGAGTCGGTGGAGGAGGTGGAGGTGGAGGTGGTTGTGGAGGAGGCAGTGGTGGAGGTTGAGGAGAAGGAGGAGGAGGAGGGAAAGGTAGAGGTGGAGGTGTTGGAGGAGGTGGAATTAGAGGAAGATTCAGAGGCAAAGGATTAGGTGGTGGAGGTGGAGGTGTAGGGGGTGGAGATGGAGGTGGTGGTAGGGGGTGGAGGTGGAGGTGGTGGTGGAGGAGGAGGAGGAGAAGGTTGTCGATGAGGAGGTGTACGTGTATGCAGGTTAAAAGGAGGAGGAGGAAGAGGATGTGGAGGTGGAGGAGGTGGTAGTCGAGGAAGAGGAGGAGGAGGAAGAGGAGGTGGAGGAGGAGGAGGGGTCGGAGGCGAAGGTGTTGGAGGCGATGGAGTTCGAGGTCGAGGAAGAGGACGTGGGAGAGGTGGGAGAGGAGGAGGTGGAGAAGGAGGTGTAATGGGTGGAGGTGGAGGAGGTGGATGTGATGGAGTTGGAGGAGGTGGAGATGGAGGTGGAGGAGGTGGTGGAGGAGGAGGAGTAGGAGGAAGTGGTGATGGTGGATGAGGAGGAGGAGGAGGCGAAGGTGGAGGTGGCGGTGGAGTTGTAGGCAGTGGAAGTGGAGGTGTTGATGGAGGAGGAGGAGGAGGAGGTAGTTGAGGAGGAGGCGGAGCTGGAGTTGGTGGTGGTTGTGGAGGAAGTAGTTGTGGAGGTGGGCGAGGTGGTGGTAGAGGAGGACCAAGATGAGGTGAAGGTAGAGGTGGAGGTGGTGGAGGAGGTAGAGGTGGAGGTGGAGGGGGTGGAGGTGGTGATGGAGTAGAAGGACGAGGAGGAGGAGGCGAAGGTGAAGGTGTTGGAGGAGGTGGAGGTCGGGGTGAAGGAAGAGGAAGTGGGGGAGGTGGTGGAGGCAGAGGAGGAGTAGGGTGAGGAGGAGCAGGAGGTGTAGGAGGTGGAGGTGGAGGAGGTGTTCGAGGAGGAGAGCACGGAGGAAGAGGAGGTGGTGGTCGTGGAGGTTTATATAGCATAGATTGATGTGGAGGTTTTCCAATATTTATTCATTCCAAGGTTGGATGGGGCCAATTTATTAGAAAAGGAAAAGGGATGAGAAATATTTGGAGAGGATTATTTATAGTTGGCAATGGGAGAGATTCACCAAGTGTTCATCATAATTTGAGGTTTGAGACCATTTGGATGAGAGCGCTTGAGACAAAAGGGCAACATAGTTAAGATATAAAATCATCATGGGAATTGGTTGAATTTTCTTCATCTTGATCTCACTATGATCAAAGATGACGACTTGATGATCCCGTGGGGTAAGTGGCTCATGGGAGTTGATACATAGTGATGTATATGGGAGCTAGACACTGTGATAGCATGGTGGGATGATGATTCCATGGGTTGAGGTTGGGATGATGATTCCATGGTTTCTTAGGTATGCGAAATATCTTGGCCGACCTAGTTTGGTTGGTCAGATTTAGATATGCGAGGAAGATTGGTCTCCTATTATAGTTGGGACAACTTTCTCCTTGTTCAAATTCGCTAGAAAGGCCCCTTTATTCATGGAGAAAAGTTGGACATATATGTTCAGATTTGTGTGGTCCTATGCATTTTCCTTATGCTAATAAAACTAAATGTACGAAGAATTATGTTGATGATTACACAAGAATCTTTTTGGTGTACTTATTGAAAAGTAGATCTCAAGATTTCAAAATATTTAAGTATGAATACGTATGGATTTGATATGAAGCATAATCCCATATTGGCTCTCTTCATACTATTAATTGAAGATAGCATACTCTAATGAATATGAAAAATATTTCAATAAGAATGGTCGCTGCTTTATGAAAATTTGAAAACAATAAATAACTTAAGACATCTCTATGAGGGGTTGGACAATCATTACACCAAACATTTCTCACTATCAAGTTGGGTTGGGAAGACACTGTTCACCCTAACAAATAGTAGAGTGTCATCATGGCTTACCTCACTCTAATTAAAAATCAACACAGATTTGAAATTACATCAACGATTCAAGTAGTAGTCCTATAGACTTGAGAAGAAGAGCTAATCTCTAGAATTTGGGTTTATCACATAATCATATCCATGGATGACTCCTACTCTTGGACATTGTCTTTGATATTTTAAGACATAAGCATATAGATCACTCCAAAACAAAAAATTAAATGGTTCGGTCCATGCCACCTTCAACCAACTACTAGAGCTATAGGTGTTAAACATTTTCTCCAATTTTCTCAGTGCTACAATTCCACCATTTTTATTAAATCTTCTAAATATTTTATAACTTAACTTAAGCTACAATTTTCTCACTAGATCCATGTCGTTTTAGCTAGGAAAACTAAATTACATATAACATCTATGGCTAGTGTGTTGCAATTTCATCAAAGATTTTTTTTGGATGTTGTTGCGTCAGGTAATGATTCTACTTCCTGCAATCACTTCAATCATTTAATAGATTCTAAAAAATTAAGTAGCACAATATGTTTACTCCAGATTTAGAGAAGGATGTTATAGAAGTAACCCTTACCATTTTTATGACAATAGTGATATCAATATATGTATCCATTAGCTCCTCACCATAATAAGAATAACACTGCTTCTATCATCTCTTTCTTGATTTTTTCTCTTTTGAATGCGGTAATTTCTCTTTTGAGCTACTATTATTAGTTGACATATTCCACTTCTCTAATTCTATTTTTATGTAAGACAAAAGTACTTTCTGCAATTGAAAATTGAGAGATACATTTAAAAATTGAACACTAAAAAATAATATAAGAAAAATCCTCGGCACAGTTACTTTAGTGAATCCACAGGTCCTTCTAGATATAGTGAAACAACAATTGGAACTTATCCATACTACCTCCCAGGATAATTCATATTTCTACTCGGAAAGAGGTCAAAAGTAATGATAATCACAATGTGTACCTTTTGGAAGACATCAGTTTTGGTATTTTTGTAGAATCCAATCAACATTGCCATACACATAATTAAATTTAGGAAAACATATCTATACTTTGTTAATTTTA
>APFE031356708.1:48919-73322 GCA_000404065.3 Pinus taeda | reverse complement strand
CATGGTATTCACCATGGTAGTGAAAGACTTGCCAAGATATTACAAGATTTTAATTGAGTAAAATATTCGCCATGCCTGATGAGAGATTCGCCAAAAAATTATATATACATATTATATTACTGATAAAATCGCCTTCCATTTTTCCTATATACCATGGAGATTCGCCCATTTATTATATTTATAAATTTAGGGGGGGTTCTTAAAATTTTCCCTGGATGGTACCCGCTCTTCAAGTCTATCTTAGAGAAATATGTTGCCCCGCTTAAACAATCTATCATGGCATCCATCCGTGGTAGTGGGAACCTGTACCGGATGGTGATTTTGTTGATGGCCCTTGAGTCTGTGCACATCCACCACTCTCCTCCCTTCTTGGGGGCGAGAACCGTTGGGACTGCGCAAGGGCTCAAACTTTCCCTTATCAATCCCTTGTCTAGCAATTCTTGCACCTACTTCCTAATATCTTCATTGTCCTTGGGACTCATTTGGTATGCCGCTTTGTTCAGCAAACTGGCTTCAGGTATGAAGTCAATATGATGACTTATTCTTCTTTTGGGGGGTAATTTGTCTGGCAAGTCATCCACCACTATATCCGTGAATTCCTGCAACATCTGCTGGATTTCTATAAGTAAATTTGATACCTCTGTATGCAAAAACACTGTCCTTGCTTTCTTTACAACTACATAACCCATCTCACTATCCTCAACTTGTTTCAGAAATTACTTTCCACTAACCAACAATGCTCTTGGTTCACTTGTCCCTACTATCCCTTCTTCTTTGATGGGCACAAACGTATGCTTGATTCCATCCTTCACAAACTTATAACAATTCGTCAATCCATCGTGTACCACTTTCCTGTCGTATTGCCAAGGCCTGCCTAGCAGTATGTGACATACATCCATCGACATGATGTCACAAATGACTTTATCCTTATATCTGCCTATTTGAAACTCCACCTCACACTGTTCATCCACCAACAATTGATGGCCTTCTTGCAGCCATGAGACTCTGTAAGGGTTGGGATGTTTCAAGTGCTTCAACTCCAACTTTTCTACCATCTCTATGGGCACTAAGTTATCAGTACTACTTCTATCAATAATTAACTTACAACACTTACCTCGTGACTTACAAACTATTCTAAATAAAGCCTTCTTCTGTGTCTGTTCGGTGAACTCCTTCACTGGTTTTAACAACACCTTATGCAGCACCAGGGCTTCCCCTGTCTTTGGAGCATTTTTTTTCTTCTTGGGGAGGTGCTGCTGCTTCCTCTGGTTGTGTAACATATGTACCCCTCTGTCCAGCCTGATCTACCTCTAGACATTCAAATGATCAGTGTCCCCATTTATGACACCTGTAACATTGATAACCAGTCCCTCTTCCTCAACCATTTCCCCTGCCTCGTTGAGATGACCTATCGCCTCTGGCATTATCACCTCTATCCACCAATCCGGAAGCTCTAGAACTACCGCCTTCCTCATTACTACTAGCAGTCTGCCCTCTACCATATGACTGGCCTCTTCCCCGCAAGCTCCTCGTCCTCTCCAAGCATTTTGCCTTCTAGTAATTTTCTCTTCAACTTTCATCGCACTCTGATATGCTTCTTCAGTGTTCTTTGGAGATAAAATACTGATTTCATATAAAATTTCTAATCTTAACCCATTTACATACCTGGTTGTTCTTTCTGCAGTATCCTCTATATATCTGGCTCTTAAGTTTACTCGATAGAACTCCTCCGTGTACTCCCTTACCGTCATTCCTTTCTGTCTCAGATTCTGCACTTGCCTGTGTAGTGCAATCTGATAATGTTTTGGCAGAAATATGCCCTTCAACTTGGCCACCATCCTTGACCAGGTTTTAATCTGCATCTTGTTCAATCTCTTTCTCTCCGTCTGGACACTATCCCACCACAGGGTTGCGTGTCCCTTCAATTTTGTCGTAGCGAACCTAACTCTGCGGTCTTCGCTGACTTCCTCACACTTGAAATACTTAACCATCTCGGTGATCCAATCCAATAAAACCTCGACAGACAGGCTATCGTCATAGGTTGGGAGTTTTGGCTTGGGTTTACTGCTTCGCACTAAAACAGACCTCAACAATCTCACTTATGGGGTCTCACCTTTTGGTCTATTTGTTGCTGCTTTAGTTTCCTCTTCACTGTCATCACCTACCTCTGAATCTCTTCTTCTCCCTGCCTCCACTGCCTACAAACATGCAACAAGAATTCTGATCTCCTCTCTGAGTCCTTCCCCTGCTATCCTTCGAGCACCTCTGCCACCACCTCGCCTTCCTCTTTCCATTTCTTCAATCAATTTAACCTGCTCTGATAACACTTTGATGGGTCCAGCCCAACACTTTATAGTCTGTCGTAATTAAAATGATTAATGTTGTGATTATATGTTTGGTTGAATAATTCGGTGGTGGTTACGCATGGAAAGATTGCACCATCGGATATTTTGGGTTTGTATTATGTGGCATTCAATTACACAATAATGAACGGGTACTTGCCTCGGATTTTGTATTCGCGCTCATTCCTATGCCTGAACCCTTTGTTCGTCGTTCATTTTGGTCATTTACTGTTGGCTTGTCGAGGGTTTGCTCTGCTGTGCTATGCAAGTTTTGGTGGGCAGATTTGCTGCGAGTCTTCGGCGTGCCTCTGGTTGTTTCTGTAATGGCTCCTTGCTATGAATGTGGTTGTTTTTAAACCTAATTCATTTTCAGTTTTGGTTTTCCCTGTAGCTGCTTGGGTAAGTGATACTTCGGTTGTGGTTTATTTTCCTTCTGTTGTTGGTTCAACAGGCCGTCATATTTCAAGTTTTGTGCCGGTATTTCTCGTTCTGGTTTGAAACTTAGTGATTGGCTTGTCTCCAGGCTCAATTTGATGGCATTCTTTCATCCTCGGCTTAAAATGCAGGTATTCTTCCTTCTCTATTTCAATTTGTGATTCTCTTTCCACAGCTTCTGACCTGGTTCACTCCTTTGTCTCCGCAGTTAGTCGGAACTTTGGGTGGAATGTCTGCCTTGGGCTCTCACTGCAAATTCTCAGGTAAGGTGGATGCAACTTCCATTGTTTTGTTCCTCTCCAGGCTTTGTAATTTCACTTCTGTAACAATGTATTTTCTAACACCTATGTATCATTCACTGTGCAGGTATTGAGGGTTTGCGGTTGGAGGTCTTAGTACTGTATGCCTCGGTCTTGTCTGGTAGGCTCTGCTTCTTTGTATTTTCTCTAGTCCTCGGTCTGGGTTCAATTTAGGTTGTCTGGTCGTATGGCTCAATTCTTGTCAATTGACTCACACTGTGAGTAATGCTCTATCATTTTGAGGTCTGGACCTCCTCTATTTCATTGACTTCCATCTTTTGTCTATGGATGCAATTTTCTTTCGAAACCCTCACCTAGGGTTTGTCGTTCCAGGGTCTGTGTGTCTGTAGCTGTGTATGGGCAGGTGTTTGAAACCCTCACCTAGGGTTTTTCATCCACTATTTGAGCGTTTATGGCTTTATTTTTCAATACTGATATGTAACTATTATACATTGGACTTTGCCATTTCGAAAGAAAAATCCTTCAGGAAAATATAATAAGATTTGGTTTGGTTTACCTGAATAATATTTGCTTTCAGTTTACTCTGAATTCGTAGCCTAAACTGCAGTTATGATTCTTCAATATGCTTGTGATGTGGTGTATGAACGTGCACGAACGTTGTAGGTACGTTGGAAATTTTATATGACTCTCAATTTAAATGTATGATGAAAGTTTTCGTCCGGCCTATGGGTGCTTGGCCTGTACCGAATTCTAGTTGTATCACTCTTGGTCTATTTTCACTATTTGCTTCAAACGAATCATAAACCCTCGTATTGTATCTATTCTTTGGTCTTGCTATCGGAACTGGTTCTTTCTCTTAGGAAAAAAAAAAGAATTAATTTCAAGAATCTGTGTACAATTAGTTGTCTGCTCATATAGTCATTAATTAGAAAACATAATAAAGTACAGTAGAACATACAGATGTGCAGAACTTAGTTTCTCTGTTATTGTTATTATTCGAGTGTGAGAGGTATTGAACCCCTTAAATGATTTGTCTTGTTACATTTATATGTTTCTTGTTCTAGTTAATGAAACTGTAAAGTTGCTTTTCATTTATATACTTTACAGTTACATGGTTATTAATCATTCGTTCTATCCTAATGACAAGATTTTCCTTTTAGACACATTTGTCTTTTTCTTTTTAAAATAATAGGACAATTATTAATCCATGACTTATTAGCAACAGACAAACAAATAACCCTAACTGATCAAACTACCCTTGACTAATTTAGAAATTAAGATAAAAATAAAAATCCTACCTCGTATTTTGTCAACTAACATAAAGACAAATAAAAATTTAACTCAACTCTTTGACCTGGTAGAGACCGACACCCGGTCATGGTGCCTGAGCTGGATGCTCCTGCATCTTGTTGTTTTGGATACACTGGCTTTGAAAAAAGAACAATTCAACAAGGGATATTACATTGAATTTTTTCGATTTCTTATCGAAAAAATGAGTTGAACGTCTTTACTACAGTTCTCTTAGTAGAACTTTGGTTTTGTACATTTGATGTATGCCAGTCTTTGGAAATTTCCATAAAGAACTCCAAGTTCAACTATAAAATGACTAGTGGCATTTATGAATATAAGTCCCAAAACAATTATAGTTATGATATAGTTCTTACTATACATTTCTATACTTCAGAATTAAAAATTTTGGAGGCTATAAAATACTCTCACGCATTTGAAGACACATTTTATGAAAATGAGAGAGATTATTATTTTATGATGGATTTAGTGGAAAAACACCAACAATGTAGTGATGCAAAAGTGGTTATTTCTCTTTAGGCGGTGAAAATTTGTATCAAGGCCTGTTGTACATATGGAAGAATAATTTCATGTGTTGTGCAAACAGAGTCACAAAGGACAATCATGTTAAATAGTTACAAATCTTTTGAACTATCAAATCTGGTATCCATTAACTTCTTGGAAAATTCAGGTACTAAAATTCATTTATTTATTTTCTTATAATACATTGGATACTATTTTTTTCATATTTCTTAATTGTCAAAGTGTTTACCAAAATGACTACTGATGGAGATTCTAAACTAGAGAATGATGAAAGTGGGAAGAAACAAATTAATCAACATAGTGCTTATGTTGTTGAAAAAGTATGGAGATGGAAACAGGAGGAGAAGGCGGAGAGGAAGAAGTTATCATAACAGGTACATAATTTGTTTGGTTTTTTCTCTTGATAATTTTTCAATTTATTTAGTTTCCATATTCATAACATTTTTGGATGACTATTATAGGGAATTATGAGATGAATGAAATTAATCAAGACAATGACCATGGAACAATGGAGATAGAAATGGGTATTAATCATTGTATCTCTATCTTTTTTTATTTTATTATTTTTCTAAATTATTATTTTTTTAATTGTGATTCATACCCATTTCATATGTTGATTATAGTTGGAAATAAAGAGAATGAATATAATGACCAAGGTACTGTCCCACAAAACTACAATCAAGAACAAAATATAACATCATGTACTTATAATTTGTCCACTTATTTTCCTTGTTATTTAATTATTCTATTCATTTTCACAATTCAAAATATTTTATATGTTTAATTTGGAAACAAATTAAGGTAACCAAGATGATGATGAGGTGCAACATTACAAATATGAAGATAATGTCATATCAGATACTTATAACTTGTCTTCTTGTTTATCTTATTATTCTTCAAACTCAAATACTTGTAACTACCATAATGATGTATATTTTTATTATAGGAACAAATAAAAAGGATAAAATTAACAATCAAAATAATGTTTAAGGTGTGTGTGTGTGTTCCTTTTTAAAGGCTGCATTACTAATGTTTTTCTTGGTATTGGTATTTGATTGAAGGTTTAATAAGAAGTACAATTGGTATTTGATTGAAGGTTTAATATGTTTACTCCAGGTCCTCTCCAGATGATAAAAGAACTTATTGTTTCATCTATAAATATTGAAAAAACCACTCAAGGTAAATTTATCATTTCAACCATTTTTTTAGTAATTTTTGTAACATGAATAAAATGGTTTGACTATATTATTTTCCATTGTGTTGCAATTAAAATAACTGAAAAGAAACTAGTTTTTTTTTAACTAAAGGACATTTTTTTATCATAGAATTGATGATGAAGCAATAAACAAAGGCCATATTGAGAAAATGGGAGCTGATGCTGATTACAAAATAGAGAAAAAATTATTTTGGATTCATCGACATGCAAAATCATTGTTTGAAATGTGTTTCAAAAATGAATCTCTTGACATTGTAATTTGGATGACAGCTTTGAAACAAAGCACAACAATATTTCTAAAAAAATTGGTTTTAGAAACATTACAAGATAAATTTGTGTTTAAGTGGACTGCTTCAGACTGTAAGCCACAAAAGGGACATAAGGTCATTGACAATTCAACGAAAGTTATACACACTAAATCATTGAAAAAAGTGTGGGAAATGCATACCCAATATGATGCAACCAATACTATTATAGTTGATTGTTTAATTGAGAGAGTGAAAGAGAATCCAAAATAAAATGTGATTCTTGCCCCTCCATTCATTGGAGCAATTGAAGGGGATAATTGGTTGATCGATGAGCTATGGAGAATGTTGCATAAACTCAACAAGGCTACGGATGTGTGAGCTATTTTGAAGGATGTTCAATTATATTTAGAAGTACCTTAAGATTACATATGTCTATATCATGTTGTTATATGTATGACATCATGATTTATTACTTTTATTTCACAACACTAATAAAAGAATTGTTGATTTGGTTTGTCATTACTAAAAATAAAATATTTTTATGTTCTTCATTTTAGGTGAGATGAATGGTCATTTAATGTTTTCATATCAAAATTTCCCATGCTGTATTTTTTGTTTTACAATGGATTACATTGTATGTAAAATTAATAGGTAACTGGTCTATTTGTTTTAATTAGATCATTACAATTATTTGCTTTAAATGTGGTTTAAGTTATCGTTATACCTCTTAGAAATTAGTAATGTGAAGGATGAGCCATTGCATTCTTATAACCATTTTTATTCCATATAAGTTGAAAATTATATTAAGTTGTATGTACCACCAACAATAAACATACAATTTTCACTAAAGGAAGCACAAAAAAAACTAAGGTAGAAACTCTATAAATTAACATATAATTAATTAGGTTTGAAATTTAAAAATTGTGTTATATTGTATGTGAAAATTAATAAAAAATTAGTTTGTTTAGTTGCGCTAGACCATTGTAATTATATTTTTCAATTGCAATTACATAAATCATTATAAGTCTTAAAATCAATGATTTAAATGGTGGGTCAATGCATTCTTATAATACTTTTATTCCATACAAATTAAATAAAGGTATTAGATTGAAAAGGGAAGTGGAAAAAATGGCAGAGCGGAGCGAGGAAGGTTGAGTAAGGGTTTGGAAAACCTAGGGTTATCAGAGATAGGGCAAGACGTGGATCAGAGACGGCGACAAGGGCTGAAGGGAGAATACTCTGGTCGTGAAAGAAACTGCGGTTCCGGAAACAAAAGAGGTGGGATAAAATTCCAAGACAGGACTGAAGAATACCATGGAAGGGGTGATGGGGAGGGGAGAGATCCCCTCCTACAAAAATATAGCGGTAGGGGAATCAAGTGGATTCGGGATGCAGAGAAACCCAAAGGAGAAAGGCAACGATGCGCCAGTACTAGGAAATCGGTGACAAACCAAGCTTGGAGGTAGATGCCTTCCCAGAGCCCAGAAAAAACCAAGGTATGTAATCCCCAACAATAAACTTGAAGACTACAGAAGTTATATGAGAGACCACGCCTTGATATGCAAGTTTGTAGGGTTTTGGCTGACAGAAAGAGACCTAGCTAAGTGGATACAACAGCGATGGAAGCCGAAAGGGCATATAGACCTAAAGCTAGGGGCAAAGGGTTTTTTTACAGTGATATTTGCAAATATGGAGGATAAGGAAAGAACCTTTGAAGGAGGACCATATTTTATGAATAATGTTGGACTATTCATGAGGCACTGGGAAGACAGATACAACCCAGACCACGAAAAAATGCTAGCAGCACCCATCTGGGTAAGACTATTTGGATTGCCAATGGAGTTCTGGGACCCTAATATCTTGGAAGGTATAGGTAATACGTTTGGGACTTTTGTTAAAGTTGCAGAGTCAACAAAAAGAGGGAAGTATACATCCTATGCAAGGATATGTGTCTATATGAATATAGCGGAACCACTGCCGGAATACATAGAGCTTGAGTATCATGATGAAATATGGCAACAACCAATGGAATACGAACATATACCCTTTAGATGCAGAAGGTGCCATGAATATGGACACCTCTTCAAACAATGCCCACTGAATAAAGAAGAGGAAACAACAAGGAAGCGGGAAGAGGAGAAAAGGGGGTCAGAAGGGAGGAATGAAGGAGAAATGGGGTTCCAGGAAGTCCAGAGAAAAAAGAGGTCAGGAAAGGAAATATCAAGGATGTAACAATCCGTAAAACTAGTACCAGCGCAATGCCAAAGCAAATTTCAGGTCTTACAGGAGGAAGAAGAGGAGCCTGGAAAGGAAGAAACCACGGAGGAACCCATGGAAATTAGTAAGGACCTAAACCCGAACAGTAAGGTCAGAGAAGGAACGGAGGAGAGTATGGAGGTAACAATCGAACAAACCCAGGGGGAGGCAGAAACACAAAAGGACAACGGGAATGAGGAGGAAAGAATCATGAAAAGACTGCTACAGGATTGGAAGAATCTTGATGAAAGATTCATCCCGGAAACTCAAAATCAATTGTATAAAGAAACATTCCAGAAATATAAGGAGAAGAAAGGAATTACTTCAGAAAATCAGACAGATCAAATAGGGATTCAAAGAACCCAAAGTCTGGGAATGGACAATACTGGCAAAGGAGGCAGGAAACGAGGGAGACGGACAATGAACGAAACCATACAAGCGGTGGGAGAGATATTGGTCAACTCAAGCAGGGTTATACCTCTTTCAGAGGTATTTCAACAACCATCCAAAAAGGTGTAAGATGATAGTCACAAGTTGGAACATTAGGGGTCTCAACAGCAAAGGAAAGCAGAGGTATCTAAAGGAAAGGATAAAGAAAGATAAGCCAAGCATAATGATAATTCAAGAGACGAAAATCAACTCCCAACAACTAGAAGGGATAGTTAAAAAGCAAAAAATTCAATATGAGGTAATGGGTCAGGATTCAAATGGCACAGCATGAGGTTTGGCTATCCTTTGGAACCCTGAAGAGGTAATGTTTGAAAATTGGATAAGCTTTCCCAGAATCCTCACAGGCTTATTCAGAATGATAGGATCAGAGGAGTGGATCCTCATCTCGGGGGTCTACGAACCGCACATACCAAGGGACCGGAGAAACTTCCTAAAGAATCTGCAATCCATAAGAAGGATCTTTCCTGGAATTCCTTAGATAGTAGGGAGCGACTTTAACATGATAAGAACAATAGAAGAAAAAAGGGGAGGCATAAGAAGACCAGACCAAAACATGGAGGAGTTCAATGAGATGATTACAAAACAAAGGTTGATAGACATTCCAACAATTAATGGCATCCACACCTGGAATAACCGAAGGGGCGGAAGAAATCAAATAGCTTCCAGACTAGACCGATTCCTTATAGCAGAACAAATAATGAACCGGGATGTATTTTTTGAAGCTAAGATCACGCCAGCTATGGGCTCTGATCATTCGCTGATCAGGTTGGAAATTGACATTAAGAAAAACTCCCACAAAAGACCCTTCAGGTTCGAGGCTTTCTGGCTTAGGAATACCCAGTTCTTATCTGAGATAGAGGAATGGTGGAATCAAAGCACTCAAAAAGGAAAAGGTAAGGTGCATACTTTTCAATTAAAACTCAAAGAACTCAAAGGGAAAATAAAAAAAAATGGAACAAGGAAGAGTTCGGAAATATAATGATGGAAAAACAAAAGCTAGAGAAAGAAATGGAAGAGATACAACAACAAATTATCACAGAAGGAAGAAACGAGGAAAGAAGTAAAGAAGAAGGAAATATATTGAGCCAACTTGAGGAGCGGAGGAAACAGGAGGAAATCCTATGGCGACAAAAATCCAGGATAAATTGGTTACGCGAAGGGGAAAGAAACACTAAGTTCTTTCACCAAGCCATGATTCAGCATAGGCAAAGGAACATGATTTTTTCTATCAAAAACGAAGAAGGAGAAAGGATAATAGATCACGAAGGAATTGAGCAGACCCTGGTGGGATATCATAAGGACATATTAACAGAACCACAAGTAGACAGGGAAGCGGCTACAGACCTCATCGGTAAAGAGATTCCTAGATTAATAACAGAGGAACAAAATATGGCACTAATGAGGGCAGCCACTCTAGAAGAAGTGGAGGAAACTGTGAAGAGTATGAAGAAAAACAAAGCGCCAGGACCGGATGGATACACAGTGGAGTTTTATCAAGCAGGATGGCATTTTCTTGGCCAAGAGATCTTGGAGGTAGTAGAGGAATCACACATAAAACAAAAGGTATGGTCGGGTCTCAATTCTACTTTCCTTACTCTGATTCCTAAAAATGCTAATTTGGAAACTGCCCAAGGTTTCCGACCAATTGCCTTGTGCAATGTAATATATAAAATAATTGCCACTTTGATAGCTAAAAAATTAAAACCCATCATTCCCAGCATAATATCACCGGAGCAAACCAGTTTTGTGGAGGGAAGGCAAATCCTTGATGGACTTGTAGTAACCCAGGAAACGATTCATTCTCTAAAACAAAAAAATCAGAGAGGAATGATGATAAAATTAGATCTGTCAAAAGCTTACGATCGCTTAAACTGGGAATACCTCAAGGAAATTCTTGCAGCCTTCAGATTTAGTAGGAGATGGACAGATTGGGTTTACAATATGATATCAAAACCTATTTTCTCTATCATGTTAAATGGGGCGCCATCTTCAACCTTCAAGGCCACTAGAGGAATTAGACAAAGGGATCCTTTATCCCCCTTCTTATTTATATTTGCTGCAAAGGGTCTGGGAAGGTACTTTAAAAAAGATCTAAGAGAAAGGAAAATTAAAGGATTAAGGTTATGGGGAAATAATCTACCCATCACCCATCAACAGTTTGTGGACGACATTATGCTCTTCTGTGAAGTCTCAATAAAGGAGGTAAGGGGTGTTAAAAGGATCTTGGACTTATTTATGGAAGCATCAGGTATGGAAATAAACAAAGAAAAATCATGCACCTTCATCTTCAACACTCCGGACATAATCAAAACTCATTTAATCAGGATGCTAGGATTCAGACAGAGTGAACTTCCTACAAAGTACTTGGAGAACCAACTAGACATAAACCCCACAAGACTGACAAATTGGAAGCAAATCATAGAAAAGATCAAGAATAGACTTGCAAGTTGGTCTTTTAGGTCGCTAAACATAGCTGGTAGATTGGTACTATTGAAATCAGTTCTTCAAGCTATACCAATTTACCCCCTATCTCTCATGGTTGCCCCCAAAGGGGTGTGCACTAAAATGAAGGAAATCTTTGGCAAATTCATATGGGGGGGACCAAAGCAGCAGAGGAAATGGGCTATGGTTTCATGGAAAAACTTGACAAAAAGAAAAGAAGAAGGGGGACTAGGACTTAGGGACCCCGAGATTCTGAACAAGGTGTTAGGGGCGAAGATGTGGTGGAGGTGGATGAGAGGAGGAAATGATTTGTGGAAGAAAATATGGACACAAAAATATAATATGCCTACAACTTCGGAGGGCATCCTTAGAGCAGAAGAAACCCCAAAAGGTTCTACAATCTGGGAATTGGCAAGTCAGAATAGAAACATTGTAAACAACTATGCATTCTGGGAAATAAGAGGAAGAGGAACAGCCAGATTTTAGGAAGAGGAATGGCAGCAAAGAAAAAAAATGGCCAGTATACATAACCTTCAGAGTATACAGCAAAAAGCAGTCAAGGAGGGGCGAGAACTCGTACGAGATTACTGGAAAGAAGGGGAGACAGACAGGATATGGAGAAAGTGGAGAAAACCAGAAAAATGGGATGAAAATATAGATCAAGAGCAACAAAGAAAATATATAAAAGAATTGGAATCAAGGAAAATCAAAGCTAGACTAGGGCCGGATATTCTTAGATGGGGAAAATCTACAAGAGGGGCCTTTACAGTTAAGGAAGCTTACTATTTAGCAACCCATCAGGAGAGGGAGGAAAAAGCAATAGAATGGGAGGAAATCTGGAATAGTAAGTGGTGGCCAAAGATAGCTATATTCGTCTGGCTAGTTGGAAAAGAAAGGATCCTGACGTGGGACAAGATTCAAAGAAGAGGATTCTTGGGACCCCCGAGATATAGCCTCTGTAAGATGGGGATAGAAACCCAGGAACACATTTTGAACTCCTGCTCATTTGCTCAACATCAATGGGAAGAGATCAGAAGTCTCTTCGGCAAATCAAATAGAGATCTCAGCGACATCAAAAAGACTATATTTCAATGGGGTAAGGGACAATTCTCATGTAAGGTCGTAAGGAGAACCTGGAATTTAGCTATAGGGTTTGTGATATGGCATCTTTGGAAGGAAAGAAACCGCGGGATCTTCCTGGATAAGATCAATACTTCGGAAAATATATGGAAAGGAATTCAAAATGCAATCAGAGAGACCGTTCTGGCAGAGACCTGGGAGGAGGACAATTGGAAAGCGAACCATAAAGAAGGAAGAATCTTAATGAAACTAAATATGGATTATGGCATGGGGTACCCAAGAAAAGAAAAAAAGCAACAAGTCCAGAATCAGAGTCCAGAACAGTTCAGGTATCCAAGATCGCATTTCATTAAATTGAATTTTGACGGGGCCTCTAAAGGAAACCCAGGGCTCGCTGGCTTTGGGGGAATATTTAGAGACAGCGAGAACCAAACAAGATGGGTGTACGCAGAAGGGGGAGGCAAAATGACAAATAATGAAGCTGAATTGTGGGTTGTTTATCAAGGACTAAGGATAGCAGTAAGAAATGGGTACACGAATATGGAAATAGAGGGTGACTCACATATAGTAGTGGAAATGCTACAAAAACTCAACAACGAGAAACACTGGGAGCAAGTAGCCAGAAGTTGGAGGACGACAGGGATTGTTCAGAACTTAGCCGAAATTCTAAGGAGAATAGACTACAAGATCTTTAGTCATGTCAGGAGAAAAGGAAATAAGGCTGCAGATTATTTAGCTAATAGGGGATGTAAAGAACAGGGGGAAAAGATCAATAGTAGCTGGCCAACAATAAGGAACAAACCAGGGTGGGAGGATTTCACTACCATAATCAATCAAGACCATAATGAAACCACAATACAATAAAAAAGACTCCCAGAGCCCCCGATTGGGGTGAGAATGGCGGCGATCAGGGCAATCATCACAAGTCAAGACAGGGAGGATGACAAGGCAAAAGTGGAGTGGGCAATGATGAAGGTGGACAGGGTGATTAGCAGAAGGGACATCATCTCGAGGAGGGACGACAAGGAAGAAAGGAAGAAAGAAGGTGATGGAGGTAATGCGGACGAGAATGAACGGAGGTACGATGGTGTAGAAGAAGGACGAAGAGAGGTGGGAGATCATGAACGTGGCAAGTGGCAGGAGGCTCGAGGGAAGAGTAACGAGGAGAAACGACAGCGGAAATATAATAAAGGAGGAAGGCAAAACAAGGCCAGGAAACCGATAAATGAAATAGCAGCGAGCGTGCGAAGGGATAGGGTGGTGGAAGAACCAGGCAGAATCACAGAAGGGCAGAGGGGGCAGAGAGGAATGACAGACAGAGCCGGAAGGAGAAATCAAATGGCAACAAGGAGAAGAATGAGAGACGAGGCGAAAGAAGATATTAGAGGCCGAAGCAGCCCGGGGAAAAAAGGGAAGGAAATCGCGGATGGAGAAGATGAGGAACAATATCAGAGAGTTCAGGTTGATTCTGAGGACGACGTGGAGATGTTCGATTCAGACCAGGATGGAATCGAGCAGCCAAGAAAGAGGGCTAGGGAGGTTGGGGGCTTAGCAAAGGATAAACCTCAAGAAGAAAGAGAGCATGGAGAAAGGAGAAGCGCGGGGCATGAGGAAGAAGGAGAATTCGGGAGCACTTCTGGCATGAAAGGTCGGGGACGCGGAGGAAACTACAGGAAGATAGGAAGAGCAGGCCAGGGACGAGGACAATGCAGCAGAGGAAGAGGGCAACCAGGAGGGAAACGGAAGAAGCGAGAAACATCACCAGCCAGAAAATACAGAAAAATTTTGGAGAAAAAGATTCAGTTCGCAGAGCAAGCCTACTGCGAAAATACTAACAAGGACATCAAAAGAATAATACAGCACTTGGAGGAAGAAGCAGCCCAGGCCCAATCAGCATCAGAAATGGAATATTGGGAATACCTGCTACCTGATCTAGGAAATACAAGAAGACACATGACACTGTACAAATAGGCCCTACATGTATACTGGGTGATGAAAAGGCTGTTGGCAAAGGCCATGGAGCAAGTTGCCATAGAAATGGCAGAATTATCCCAAGGAATTCCTAACCTGAGGAGAGAATTGAAAAACATCCAGATCACCATGATGATGCAGGACAAAAAATTGGATGAGATTCAGTAGCAAATAGAGAAGATTAACATGGGTATAAAAGAAGATGGACAAAAGGAAACCACGCAGGGCAACATCTGACGACATGGGTATGCTATCTACAGTTTTTTTTAAGGTTAAAAGATAGTTGCGGCATCTAGTTTGAATATACAATGCAAAATAGGAATAGTAGTAATCTTTATGAATGTTTAGTATACATAGCATGGACAAGAAGAATTATGATTTTTGGTTTTTGGATGGCTGTCAAAAACTTAAGGTGGCCAACAGACCCGGTTTCCCTTCGGGGCGGGTTGAGGCCACCATGGAAATATAATGGTTTCAATTCGAAGTAATATAAAAGAATGGTCACTCTTTAGCTTACAAAAAAAAAAAATCACTTCAATTTTTTCTGCCGGATACAGACACAGTAAAGTCCAAAAAGTCGCACTAAAGACAACCATAATTTTCTAAATAATTCGATTACTAGAATGTTTGAATGGTTTTTTAGAATGGAAATAGATTCAACATCGTCAACAATCATGTAGCACTCAAACCCTAAAATTTTACAATTATAATTAAAATGTTCAAAAATTTCAACAATTTTATCAAAAATTTTCCATTATTTTTCTATACTTTTATTCTCGAGAAGTAAACAGCTAAGGCAGCCCATCACACCATTTATTCCGGAGTCGTCTAACGAGGTGGAGGAATTGCCTAGACAGCCAAAAATGGCCGAAATCCAAGGAAAAAAAAATAAATTTTTTTTGTAGAAGCATTGTTTGAATTTTGTTTTTGATGGTGGAAATGGATTCAGCATCATCAAAAACGTCTAAAACACCTAAAATTTTAAAGTTTATCAACTATAACTTAAATTTACAAAAATCCTTGCCAGATTTTCTTTAAATATGACCTGAATTTTTATAATCTTTCGACCAACTCCTCCGGGTCATTAAACTACGTGATTTATTCCAATTCCCTTGCAAGCTGATCATAATACGACACCGACAAAACACGTTCGTGACTCAATGTACACTTAGTGGGGCCCTTCACCTCCGAGTCTTCTGGAAGTGCCAACTCCCTAATCCGGAAACGGACAAAGCACGTTGGTGATGCAATGTACACTTAGTGGGGCCCTTCACCTCCGAGTTTTCTGGAAGTCCCAGCACCCTAACCCGTCCCTTCGTAGCTATTTCGATTGACTTAAATTTTAGGAGCGGTTGGCATCCTTACCTCGAGTGCAGTTTCGAGGATATTTCCGGAATCTGCACTCTAGATATAGCCGATATGTGGGCATTTCTTGATTGGTCATTTTTATTTTCGTTGCTTTCATTTCTCTTTTCTCGCAGAGGAGAACCGGTTCCTTCATCTTAGTAAGAGGTATCGAGCATGCAACAAGGAATAAAGGCGGAGCACTACCAGGTTTTCATCAACCACAGGGGAGATGACACGAAGAGAAATATTGCAAGCCTTATCTACCATAAACTCAAATCTTATGGTTTGCAAGTCTTCTGGGAGAAGGAGGAACTGCACACCGGAAATACTATCTGCCCTGCACTCCAAGAAGCCATCGGCAGTTCCTCTGTTCGCATTGCAATTTTCTCTAAGAATTATGTTCATTCAACCTGGTGCTTAGCTGAGCTGTGTTGGATGTTGAAACCATCTCAGGATAGCAGCGCTATACCCGTATTCTATGACGTTGAGCCTGCTGACCTTCGTCATATTGAGAGGACACCTTATGCCCAAGCCTTTAGCAAACACCGACAAAGAGTACCCATGGAAATCGTAAATGGAGGGAAGCACTAAAAGCAGCTGCAAGCATTTCTGGTCTGCCGTTCAAAACGAATGAAAGGTGAATACACACTTTATTTATTTATCATATTCTTGCAGAATAGATAAGCCACTTATTTATCGTCTAGAATCATCCATTCTCTAACGATGATAGACTGCAATTATTTTTGCTTACAGTGACTATGGAGAGTTTTGGGAGAAAATTGGAAACATTGTAATAAAACTGGAGATGGGACCCCTTAGAGGTGGCTGCTCACCCAGTTGGACTGGAGCAGACGTTGAAGGATTTGGATGATCACATTCAGAAGCAAAGCTCCAAAAAGGTGATAGCGCTGGCTGGATTAGGCGGAATAGAGAAGTCAACGCTGGCAAAATATATCTTCAACTTGAGACGTTCAGACTTTTGTTGAAATTGTAATTTCAACTGCAGTGACAGTTGAACAGTGCAGCGCATTTATTTCCAGCGAAACCGCCAGTACTCCCATCGCACCTCTTTTCACTGAGCAGTGGTTTTTTCTCAAATGGCAGCGATAATATCCGTCGTTTGACACGTTGCTGGCAGTTTTACCAAAGCGGTTTTCATCGGAGCGTCATGTTCGTTTGGTTTGACCAAGCGATAACCGTCTGATCGAAAGGAAGGCTGTCCACTGTTGATTGCAACCAAAGCTGCGTACAGGCCTGCAGCAAATGACATTGCGTTAAGTTTTGTTTTGACCGTCAGTTTTATCAGTAAGGCTGACTGAATCAATTTACCGCAGCACAGTAGTGCTAATGCGCAGCAGCGCGAAGAGGGCAATAGGCAGGCTTGAAAAAAAAAAGGAAAAACTTGCCGCAGAGAAGCACAGTAGTGCTAATGCGCAGCAGCGCGAAGAGGGCAATAGGCAGGCTTGAAAAAAAAAAGGAAAAACTTGCCGCAGCGAATGTAAGAAGAATTTTTTTTACAGCAGGTTGAAGGTAATGTTTTGTGTGGTTCGTTGTTGAACATGTAATTTTTTTTGAGGGCATATGCAATGCGCAATACGCAGCAGCATGAACACACTGTTAATTTTTGAGGAGGCAGAGTAATCTGGTAATGCACAGCCGTGTAAATGTAATAAGTAAAAAGGTTTTTTCTTACACAGCTGTGTAAATCTTTTCAAGAAGAGAATGAATGTAAGAAATTTTTACACATAACAGTGTAAAATTTAAAAAATGAGACAGAGTATTTTGTTTTTGTAAAATGCACAGCAGTGTAGAACTTGTAATTTGAAGATAGAGATAGAGTGTTTTTTGAAGAGACAGTGAAATGTTTTTTGTTTTGGAACTGTATTTGAAGCAGTTTATGGTTGTAATCCCTCTAAGAGAGGAAGATTTTTTTGTATCAGGGAGTTTTAATGAATACAAGTTTTTATGTGTTGTTGAAAAACAATTTTTTTTTTATGAATACAAGTTTTTATGTGTTGTTGAAAAACAATTTGTTTTTGGCTTCCTGTGTTAAGATCCTGTGGCAAAACAGAATACCATTCTCTGTTAAGTAATTGTTTGGAATCATTAGAAATTCCCAACAACTTTAACAGGGCTTCTTATTTGTGTAACGGCAGTGAAACAGTCGATTTAACGTCTTTGGAGCGGCAGCTACTGAGTGACTTGCGTGGGTTAAACAGAGACATTCATAATACCTTCATTGTTAAGACTATTTTACGAAATAGCCTAAAAGGATTAAAATTTTTGATTGTTTTGGATGATATGGATGACAGGGAGAAAATAAAAAGGGTAGTAGATGATCTGGATGCAGTGGAACCTGGTAGTCTCATCTTAATAACATCTCGTTATAAAGATATAGTGGGGGGCTCATATGATGTAAAGCCATTGAAGCGAAACCATGCCCGGGAGCTCTTCTGCCATCACGCCTTCCGTCAATTAAATCCACCTGAAAAATACGAAGATTTGGTAGAGGATTTTTTGAAAATGTGTGGGGGATTGCCTCTCTCCTTACAAGTGTTTGGGGAACAACTTGCTGGCAAGCTTGACAGAACGTATTAGAAGCGGCAGTTGGAATTGTATTTTAAAGGACAGCCACTGATTGAAGCAGACACTGTAATTAATGCTCTAAAATGGAGTTACCAAGCAATGGAGATTGAAGAGCAGGAGATGCTTTTGGACGTGGGCTGTTTCTTCGTTGGGGAAGACCTGGAACTAGCTGTTCGGGTATTAGAGGGATTAAGTTATAATAATGACGTTCGTAACACCCTGGAAAGTCTCCGAAGGAAGTGCCTTATAGATTTCAACAACAATGTGGAGTACCAAATTCCCTGTGTTTCTGTCTGGAGCGATTAAATATCGTGGGCAGTAAAAGTAGAGAGTTCAAAAATTATAATGCAACATCAAGTGACCGAATTGGCACGGCGTATTGTTGGAGATAAGCAACTACGCCTCAGTTGCTCCATAGATATAGAAAAGATGTTGTAGTTGCAGGTATGTGTACTTTTGGTATATTTATATGTTTTGTTTAGATTGATTTCGGAGGATTTGAATATTGAATTTACATCTTACTTTATAATATGATAATGTGAATTGAGCTGTTCTATCTGTTAATAATGATAACAATGGAGCTGTTCCATGTGTTAAAAAATTTAATTAAATATTATAGATAAAAGAAAATTGGTTAACCGTAAAATAAAATTCTTTTATTGTTTTTAGTGTTATATTTATGACCCAGAGAAAGAAATTATTATTGTTATTAGTGTTATATTATAATGAAAAATGTTCCCAAGGGAAAAAAAATTATTAAATTTTGTATTGTAAAAGAAATAATGTTTAAAAGTAGTTCAAAAAGAAGGCATGATAAGAATAATAAGTATAATAAAGAGAGATTATATGTAAAAGTGTTTTATTTAAATGAAAAATAGAAAATAGAAAATAAATTATTGAATTTTGTATTTAAAAAAAATAGTTAGAAGGGAATAGATTATAAAATGTTGTATTGTAAAAATAATAATCTATTGTTATTGTGTAAATTGGGTAGAATTTTTATATTAAATTGTATAAAAAATACATCAATAATATTACTCGTTTGTTAAAGGGGAAATTAAACATTTAGCACAACATTAATGTTTTAGACTAGGTAAATAGACTAAGCCAAATGACAAAGCTTATGAGATATTGATAAGGAAAAAGTTGCATCTTGTGTTAAAGCCTGGAATACCTTATCAACATTTGTTCAAGGAGACTATGACTAAATATCCTAACAACATAAACCATGGACAACATTTAGGTATTGGGTGAATCCCCCACCTACTTTGATGGTGTAAAGCATGACTACCATCTAGAGAGATGAAATGTTCTTAGGTGGTGGGCCGAGGGAAATAGGCTTGTGCTAATTCTAGGTAGATTAATTTAATTAGGACCCAGGTTACCTTTGGAGGTATTATTCAAGTTTAATTTAGGATTTGTGCTAATTCTATGTAGTTTAATTTAATTAGGACCCAAGTTACCTTTGGAGGTATTGTCCAAGTTTAATTTGCATCTACTCCACTTGGGACTACTACATCTTGAATGAAGAACATGAAAAGAAGTGATAAGTGGGGATTAGGAAATGTTTGATGAATGAAAATTTTTGGCTTCTTGAGTGTCATAGATGCAATCTTGGGGAATCCAATTAGAGTAGTGTTTCCTTGATACAAATGTTTGATGAATGAAGAATTTTGCCTTCTCAAGTATCACAGATGAAATCTTGCGTAATGCAATTAGAGTATTGTTTCCTTGATACTTTTGATAATTTTCCTCCAAATATCATTTTCAGATTGTATAGTGTTTTTGAAAATTGGCCTATTTTGTTCTTTCCATGTCTCATAATGCAAAAACAAAGCTTCTCCATTTTGGCCCATTATTGTAATAGAAGAGCCTTGGAGCATGAGTTGAGTAAGTGCTCTAAATTTTAGAATCTTGTTGACAAATGTGATAAAGACCAGGGCCTTGAAAGATTCTTCTTGTCAGTGGCTCCAAGTTAGAATTTTCTCATGAATTTCCTCTTAAATAGAAAGACCTTCAGCCACAAGTTCAATTTCCAAATTTTTCTTCATGTTTTCTCATCTAGAAATGAAGACACCACAATGACTATGTTATAAGCCTCCTCCAAGTTTTAGGTTCCACTCTATTGGAATTTATTTTTGTTTCTTGAAGCATAGTCTAGAAATTGTTCTTTCTCATCTCTAGTAGATTGTGACCACAATTCTTTAGGCAACCAAGCGTTCAAATTGAAGTTGCTAATAGTTGAAGACTTTAACTCTTTCTTGTTGAATCAAGTTATTTTTAATTTATGAAGATTGTCCTCATATTGTAATTTTGACATTTGGTTCCAATAATCTTCCCAAAAATAAACATGTTGGCTTTTCTAACTTAGTAACTGGAGAACCCACAGTAAAAACCATTTTTCTTCAATGTTTCAAATCCCAACAGGGATCCATCATCAGGACGAATGATGATAGTAGAAGAGCTTTAATGAGGGCTATGACAATTTTTAAGAAATTGAAGGTCTGAAGCTCTTCTTGCCATCTTCACCCTAAATTTTTCAAGTAAAATGATTTCACTCCATGTCTCCCCTCCGCATAGGGAAATGTTGGCTTTTCCTTGCCTCTAGCTATGGTTTTGTATTAGAAAGCGGTTTTTCCTTGCAATATTTTAAATTTATGAGCCTTTGATTTCTCCATCTTTTCTTATTAGGTTGTGTTCATCTTTGTTGGGAGTACATTTCTTCTTCCATAATTTATTCCATAGCTCTCTTTAGGAAAGTTGATCTATCTCTAGGTTTTTAAAGTTAAGATTTTATTTCAAAATTTTGGATCTCTTAGACCCAGACCTCCTTTATTTTTGGTCTTCACATTTTATGCCAAGATACTATAATCCATTTTCTTTCCATCTATACTTTATCTATATATTCTAAATTCATTTAATAATTATTTTTATTAAAGACATAAAGTAAATATAGAAATATTACTTTCAAAATCAATATAATAAGAAAAACCATAGAAATATTACTTTCAAAATCAATATAATAAGAAAAACCGTCTAGCCTCTAAAAATTCAACTAAAAATAAAAGATTACATTAAAATAAAACAAATTATTATCCTAAACACAAACTTGATATTGTACAATAAAATATTATGAGTAAGCTATTAATTTATCGTTTTAAACCGTACTCATAAAATTTTATAAAAACAAAACCCAAAATCACCACTTCAACATTTTCAATTTCTACCTTTCCAACTTTCCACTAAACAAAGATTTATACGGCCTATCAAACCTCATTCCAAAAAAGCCAAAATATTCCACTTAAATATTGTCCATTTCTAACTTTCCACTAGTTAAAAATTTTTACCTAGTATAAAACCTCGTTACAAAACTGAAAATAACATTCCACTAGTTAAAGATTTTTACCTAGTATAAAACCTCCTTACAAAACTGAAAATAGCATGTCAATTTGCAAATATCCCGGGAATTCTAAATAGTATAAGAAATTACACACTTATACTTTTTTATTAGATAAATTTTCACAATTTGGATAATATATTTTAATAATTTAATTATAATCATAAATTACAATTTGATTTACAAATTATAAAATCAAATTGTAATATATTTGTAGATATGAAGTTTTATAGATATGAAGTGGATTTTATTTACTACTGATAGTTTAAATATTAAATAAGGATTAAGTTTTGCAATATATTTGTAGATATGAAGTTTTATAGATATGAAGTGGATTTTATTTACTATTGATAGTTTAAATATTAAATAAGGATTATGTTTTTTTTTCCAAGTAATGTGGGATGATTGACAATGAAGCTTTCAAAATTACTTAGGGATCTTACTCTAACTTATATTTACTTTTAACCTATTAAATTTTTACCCATAAATTAGAGAAAGAATAACTTTTACACCATATATTCATACAAAACAAAAATACTGTTTTTTAAAAATTGAAATAAAACGCTCCCAACGAACTAGTCACGTGTATCAATCTCGCAGGATGCTGTGTGTTAGCACTTTGAGTCTTCGGATTTAATTAGACACTCTGTTACTGTTTTTTAAAAATTGAAATAAAACGCCCCCAACGAACTAGTCACGCCTATTAATCTTGCATGATGCTGTGTGTTAGCACTTTGAATCTTCGGATTTAATTAGACACTCTGTGACTGCTACAAGTCTTCAGCGTTTGGAAGTTAGAGAGATAAATAATGTTTTCGTGAAAAGGTTTTGGTGTCTATCTTGCTAACTTGCCTGAATGATTTAGTAAAATTTGTATTTTATAAATGCCTTGCGACGGGCATTTTCGCCATGCTATGCAACCCATTTATTTATTCCGTAATAAAGTATTCATAGCAGACTTGTTTTGGATTTGAATGTGGTTGCCAGAGCGGATCAGTGTTGTGTAGAGGCATATGCTTCCGTAAAGATTGGAGTCAACCAAAGCTCCCTGAGCACATAAGCATTTGGGGTGTACGTGTCCTGGTTGTTGAACATACCCCACACTCCTGGTTTCTTGGTTCCAGCATCTCCGGCGATTTGGTATGGCTTCGTTGGCGTATTTCTCCATTCATCTCCCTTCCTCGTACCATTTTACTGAGGAATTTAAGAGTGTTGGAACTTCATGCTCCTAACCGCGGCCTCCTTCAAAATTTCTTCGATTCTATTCATGATGAGGTAAATAACGTTAGATCAAGTAGTAAGTTCGTCATGGTTCACGGATGGTTACATACAATTCCCGTAGGTGACTAGTTATGGTCATTGCAGATACCTTTGAGGTTGCGTGAGGTCAACATTGATGTGACGGAGCAGAACACATCTTCAAGTCCCAACGAGTTCTTCGATTCTATTGATAAGGTAAATAACGCTACATCTTTCTAAAAGTATTATTTCCCACTCTAACGTTGGATCATGTAGTAAGTTCGTCATGGTTCACAGATAGTTACATACAATTCCCGTAGGTAACTAGTCATGGTCATTGCAGATACCTTTGGGGTTGCGTGAGGTCAACATTGATGTGACGGAGCAGAGCGCATCTTCAAGTACTTCCAGCAGGGCCCAACGAGTTGATCTTCAACATTCTTCGAAATCATTTGATGGAAATATCTCTACAACCTGGCAAAGCGTCATGCCATTTTTTTCCTGTTTTCTTCGATCGATAGGCAGTTTGATCGAAAACTTGAATAAGGTTGTGTTGAAAAATGTCATAATTTCACAATCACTCCCATTTGACTTCTCGGCACTTCAAAACCTAAGACATTTAGATCTTTCTGGCTCTACCAATTTAACCACATTGCCCAATTCCTTCTCTCAATTATTGCAACTTCAACATTTGACATTGCGAGACTGCAGAAACTTATCCATCCCAGTGGGTATTTTGGGAGAGATTTCTACACTGGAGCATATCGACTTCAAAGGCTGTGTTCAATTGGAACACTTGCCGCAGCGAATCGCCTCTCAGAGGCATTTAAGATACTTGAATTTACTAGAGACTAGTTTACTAGAATTTCCCTTGACCTTAGAACCACCATATGAGTTAGAACAACTAATAATAGGGAGCCAAAGATTTACAGAGTTGCCATATTCTGTGGCCTGGGTTGTGCACTTAAAAGAGTTGATTCTGGTCCAATGCTTCAATTTAGAGCATATCAGCACACCTATTGAACAGCTGACATGTTTGGAAAGGTTAGAAATATATGGTTCCAATGTCCCCATCTTACCAGCAGGGATTGCACTGCTTAAACATCTGAAAGTTTTGAATATATACAGTAGTCCATGTTGGAATTCAGGCACAGCAAAATAAAACACACACAGAATTAACACAGCTATTAACGTGGTTCACCCAACCAATCTGGGCTACGTCCACCAAACATAGGCATCAGGAATATATTAATCAAAACTTTGGAGATTACATCAATGAAATCCTCACACTCTCTTAGCAAACC